>KZ538124.1:0-89654 GCA_000934665.2 Catajapyx aquilonaris
CTGCACCTGGCACACTGATTGGCGGGAGAAAAAGTCGCGGACGATTCCATAACAGTCCGACAATCTTTTTGACCCTGATAGTACGTCTCATGGTTTAAAGAGCAAGCCAGCTACATTACGCTTTTAAATATCACAACACCGCCTGCAGTGAAAGAAAATAACTATAGGCAGTGCGTGTGGGCGTAAGTCCTTGTGCACCTAACTGTTTTGAAAAACTCTTTTAAAGTAACCAATTTGAATATACTCTAGCTGAGGTTTTCTTTTAGTTTGGTCGCCATGTTATTTGAATGTAGTTTTTTCATAACCTGAAGCCCTAACACTTCATAATAGGAGTAATGAGCATACCCTGCACATTATGTAATGATTGGTGAATGTCATATGTTGCAGGATGTAATTTATGGAATATTTTCTATTGTTCTTCCCAACGGTCTAGAATGAATTGCTACATCAGAGCCATTAGGGAGAGAGATTATTTGGCCTTTGAAGAATCTCAACAGGGATTTGCATTATTGCAAAATATTATTATACCATACACAGCTTGCAACTTTTCCATCCTACGTATCATCCAAGCTACAAATGAATATAGTCTGCATCAACTAGCCAGCTTTGTGCTCAAAAGCCATAACTTTCATATCTCATATACTGTATAACGTTATTGCAATCAAATTGCATTTTTACTTTGTGGTTCGCTATCTCATTTGGACAGCTGTCATGCCGTCGTCTTCGTCGTCCCCATTTTGCCAACATGTTTCCCTTTGTCACTACGACCAGTGATCGGTATCAGAGCATGCACCATGTTATAGAGCTCTCTATTCAACGCATTCTGCTTTGCCCAGCAGAATATTGGCGTATTTTTGCCTTGACACAAAAATATCACGACTATATCGCTAAACAACAAAAAAGAAGAGTTTGCTTTACTTCAGGGGAGGGTTCACGACTAGGCTACATATTTGATATTCTTTGAAAACGGTTCTACCTTCAGTCTATAGAGAACATACGCATTTTGAACCAAACTACCCAGAGATGAAAGCAGAGGAGGGGCAGGGCCTTCATCTGATATTTAGGTGGCAGTGCATGGAAAAGCACGAGAAAATGCGAGGAACCTCATTTTGGCAACCTACTAGACATCATCATGCTCCTTTGTTATGCACTCTATAAAGAAGCACCTAATTGCTCGCAGAATAATAGCTTCTCGTAAACTGCCTAATGAATGCCAAAAAAAAAGTATTGAACGGGCCATTACGACAAGGGTGCACAACAACATTGGCGGTGCATTTTTATTTAATAATTGAGTTCCTTCGATCCGAGCTCAAGCCACCTCTGTACAAAGTTGAATGGACAAGACGTAATCAGCTCGACAATCACTTGACATGCCTGTCACGTCCCTGACGTACTAACACTCGCAGATGACAAGATATGATACTATGGCTCAATCCCCATTTTTGCGACCTTGCTCTTCTTCCTTGTTGCTCTCTCTCGTCATGTCAGAAGCTTCCGGAACAACCCATATTTCCAGCTTATTTTTATACCCCTTTAAAAAATTTCGGCGTGCAAAATGACAGGGTATGCTAGACTGTGCGTGAAAAGATGTGCGTCACGATCTTATTTGTTTTTCCATTCTATTGCCTAATAATACTTGCTTCTGCGTGCCTGAACCTTTTTCAGGTATTATATAGCCCCGCATAGGCCCCCAGAATTTCTGATAGTTCATTTCTCCCACGCCGCTAACCGTTAATTGGCGTGCTGTTCACAAGATCGAACAACCGATACACGGGTTATATCGATCACTAAGAAAGGCTACGTGTCCCGAATGATGTAATGCCCGTTAGCGTCATTCCATTGATAAACTGCGATTCGAAAAAAAATAAACATGTGCAGTTTGCGGAAATTCATTAATCCGCCGCTGCATTATTATAATTCATATGCAAAAATCAAATAATTTTAATACAATTCCGCATATAGCATTGTTGCAAATTTTTCCAATTTACATCTAATACCATATTGGATGTAATTATTATTATAAAACTTCATAATGTTGAATGACTAGTAATACATTGTTGCAAAAATTTAGCCATTAATTTTCTGTGTATCTAATCAAAGTTTTGATCTGCTTATTTCTTTTGCTAATAATACAACTTCATAGTCGTGCTGTAATGACCGCCTAAAAACAAATGGTATAACTCACGCAGCCCAACTGCGCCATTATTCATTTACGCACTAATTACCTCGCGATATAACGTCTCACGCCACATTTTTTTTTGCATGCAGCATGATTCACCGCTTCTCACATTTCATACTGACTAATCTGACTTCAGACATCAAAAACCCTGTGGGGGTGTCACCTTACCTTCCTCTTCGATCCCTGGCTTATTACTGCTAGGCAAATGATCCAACGGAATTTGCACCTCTTTGGCACCCCCCAGGCATCGTTTGAGCAGGTCCCACACCATAAATGTCGCGCACGTGTCACTATTATAAACAAATAAAAATCACGTGTCCGTACGGAGTGTCACCCGCACACGTACTCACGCGTCCGGTCCATAAGGCGAACTGAGTGCATGTTGACCCGGGCCTACTGTATACCCCCGAAAAAAAACATGCCCCCCCCCNCCCCCCTTTCCTTTTCCTACTGGCCCCCAACTCCACACAGGCCCCCACTTTGGGACATAATTATTTTCGGGGTGTCTGGCTTCCAGACGGCTTCCTAGCAATGTTGCAATGTTTTAAAATGAGTTTAAATCGTGGGAATTTGGCAGGGTGCAATCGATCCGTATAGCTAGAAATTTTTGGCAAAGTCCGCTATTACCTAACGGCTAATCACAATGGCACGCAAACTGGGCAAATATCAATAAGTGGGCTCGCACAGTGACGACATAAACTAGGAGGGGTCATAAAGTGCATTGTTGTCGTAAAATAACACTTGCTCTGTGGGTGTGTGTGTGCGCAAAGAACCGCAAACAGTGATACCAATCTTGGATGGCTATATAGTGCATGAGCTAGTAGTACAGTCAATAGCAAGTGATTATCTACTCTTGACAAGGTCATTGGCGACTAATCCGGAACTCCCAATAGTGTGGGAAATGCGGCGGCTACAAAAACCTGGATCAATGGTTTTAGAAGCCGCGGAACAATTTCGAGCCTCACGAATAGTACCGAGGTGGGGGGAAAAAAATGTTAGGCCTATTTATTTGCAGGGGCACGTGCTGCTCTTTTTTTGGGAGGGAGGGGTACCTCTTCTGCATGGGCACACTTGACATTATGCGGAAAAATGCGATGACAGGGACTGGCATGAGTGATGCCTGTGGTTGTGGTACGGCCTTCAAAATGTGACGGGTTATGTACTGTACTGTCGGAGGTATAAACTACAGGACTGGTTTCATAAGCAAATAATTATTATGCATTATTCATAAACGGATGATTTTTTGAACAATAATGAATTAGTTCACATTACTGTATTTTTCGTGAGCCTCATTATTTTAGGCATGCATTTAGTATTTAAAAAAAGATATCTCCCAGGTAGTAACTGTACTGCATAAATACTGAAAAGAACATACATATTTTATACTGTTTATTATTTTACACAGTTCTACCAGTGAGCTGAAAATACAGACCGTTCCGGGGGGAAAAGTATATGGTGCTTCAGGAAAACTAAAATTAAATGCAGGCACTATGTACTCTAAAAAACCCGAACAAGTCCGTTGCTTTCATTATTTTGCATTATAGCTTGTGCCCTGTATTACAAGCAAAAAATGCGTACACATGATAAAGTGAACACCGAGAGAGGTAGGTATTGCTTTGAGTTGTTTTGGCCGCTGACTGTATGTGTTCACGCTCATTTCCAGCGTGCTCATATGCATGCAAATGATGTGACATGAAATCCAATATAATACACGATGCCACCCAGATGACATTATAACGAATGAACACGTGCGCGTAACAAATTTTGCTGTTTGGCTCTTCAGCACTTTGAAGAGTAAATGCGCTTTATATACAAAAGGTCATAGAAATACGCATGATTGCTGACATTGGCAGTAAAATATGCAAGGACTGTACATATTACAGAACCTATACTCCTGTTCCAATTTCATATAAGTAACAGCTTTAAATATTTACTGATATTTCTCGGCACCAATGAACATTCACTATGAGAAACGCAAACATTGCTTCTTATAGGTTCATATAGGTCAGAACCAAATTACATCCTTGTTCAATAGGTATATTACAGTTATTGAAATTTTCACGATAAGACTTTGCTGTGGGATATAGGTCAGAGGTTTGAAGCTCCAACACCAAACATTTTTCTGATGATATAAGGTAGAAGGTGCACTAAAGGGTCTGATATGACGGTAAATGTGCGTTTGGTACATGTGGAAATAATTTGCAAGTCAAAAACCTGTTACTCTCAGTAGGCAGTATTTCATGAGTACTTGCTGCTTTCTAAATATCACTTACGACGTATTACGCCGGATGTCTGCTTGATCATTACATACCGGCCCGTACTTTTGTTGCCACTCGCACGCTGATTTTCTATTTATATTATTTTCCTATAGATTTCATCAAAATCCCATTTACACAAACACGTCAGCTACAACTGGCATGATGCTGAAGCTATTCCCCTTTGTACGTATTCCGTTTGTACCGCTGTACATTATTATTTTCATTTGCACTCACCCAATGAATATTTTTTTTAAACTGAACAATGACTGAATATTGAAACGCAGACATTCTTTGTGGTCACAAAATGAGAGTGTCAGTGCATTGACTTGCGTTAGATCCTCGGGGCCTGGGTTGGAGGGGTGGAAGCCACTAATGCGATTAAAAAAGAGGTCGTCAACATTTTGCATTCAGTAAACGTGCTGAATAGGAACGTAATCGACACACGGCCAGTACTTTTACATGCCCCGAACCACTAACACTATGATGCAAAATTGCATGATTCTATTGTTGTTGTTGCGTAACAGGATCTGACTGGACAACCGGAGAATTTTTCTGACCAAAAAATGCTGTTTTATTTAAGTATTTGGACCAGTTTTCAGAGCATATATGCAGAGAAATGCAGCTTTCGGTTTTGTAGAAGTGAGTAAGGTCGCGCATTTCTGAGGAATGAGGCGGGGAATTGAGTCTGACAGACTTCTCCCTTCTTGCCTCTGGAGGCAATGAGCCACAGCAGCCTGCCATTAAAGGGACCCCCAGAATTTTTCTTCTTTCTTTTCATTTTTTGTTGTGGAAAAAAGGACCAGGGTGGGAGGAGATGAAGTGGTGGGTGTGAAGAAAGTGACCTCTTCTTCTCTACTTATATTTTTTGAGGGAAAGAGTCCCGCCTCTTTTTGGAGGGCCAGAAGTTGTAAAGTCCAGCTCTGTCGTGCGCATCTGGTGAATGCTTGACTCCGTGGCTTTATCCCATTGCAGCCGACTTTATGAGTTTCAAGGGAGCTGTAGTAGGAAGCGCTAAAGGATGTAACTCTGATGATTCTCCGAGGGTTGTTGGAGAAGGAAGGAAGGAAGAAGAAAGGTGTTGGCCTAGTTACAACAAAAAATATAAGATGTAGACATTTATGCAAACATAGTTTACTGTCGAAGGTTTTACGACTGGAAAATATTAAAAGCCGTTTCGTTTCGTACAACAAAAGACCGCCCGAGTAAACAAAAGGCGTAAGATCTCGCCTCTTGCCAAATACACTATTAAAAGTAGCTCGCCGAAGCCACTGTTTACCAGTTTCACTTTGTGCTTTACCTGTCGACAGAGATAGAAAAACCATCGCCCTTGACAAGATATTATTTCCCTCCAAGTTACATCACCTCGGCTTCTTCTTCTTCTTCTTCTTATTCTCTCTTTTTTTGGTGGGTTCCAAGTCTGACAAATGTGCGAGACGAATTTGGCAGGAAGGATGCTGCCTCTTACATGCAGCTTCCTTTCCACTCCATCATACTCACGATCGCTTGTATTTATGGCCTCCAAGTCGAATGCTGCGTACTTGGGTAGATGCCCTTGACCGAGTCAACATCAGGAATCTTCTCGGCAAGTCTCAGCATCATGGACCATGAGAAATCGCTCCATTCTATAAGATCTGTGAACATTTTTCTTTTTGGCAAGAGACGCTGCATATTCGTAGCAGGAGACGATGGAATGAGCGAAAGGAGATGAAGGATGCGAGTGAGAGAAAATTATTTTAGTCCTCCCAGGTGGAAGAATAGCCGTGACTTCAAAGGAGGAACCCCCCNCCCCCCCCCCGAGAAGTTATTTGGCAGAGGAAATGGTGATTTAACCACATTTTTAAGAGTTATCCTTGTCTTTTTTCAGACTTTGAATGCCCTTGCCTTTTCTCCACCTTGTAAGACGTAATGGAATTGGGCAATTTGCACATCACGCGCCAAAATAAAAGGATGCTGTAAGGACCAAAATGGTCAGAAATTGGACGTTTGCGTTCTATAATTTGCTGTGAGCTGTTTTCCCATTTTGCATTTACGTAAAATGGTACCTACTGCATGGGAGTAAAATTATTATTTTCAGCTGTAAAAATTACTGACTGAATTTGTCACATTTTAAGCAAATAAATAATGTCTATATGGCGAAATAAAAATAAATAAATGGAAAATAATGCAGCAATTTGAGTAAAACAATAACAAAATTAATAGTAAAATGATGATACACCCAGTAGGTTACTGTAGTAATATAATAAAATGCAGGTATATTTAATTCGGCTTAAGCTGTACTTTTCAGGCAATGTTACCGCAAGAACTAATTAAAATCGGCAAAAACACCTTCAAAATTAAATGAGACAAGTGAAATAAAATATGCTCAAAATTAATGGATACTATCTATTGCAGAGATAATTTACAAATGAACTTGGCCTTGACAGATCAGGTGATCATTACGTAGAAAGTTTCACCGTCAAAAATTTGATGTGTAAGAATATGCAAGAAATATAGAGACGCCGCAGCTGCATAAATCCGGTTATTAATATCCATTGCTAAAATACATCGTTATTGAAACATCCTATATGGACAAACAAAGGCATCGTTAGTCACTTACTTGCAAAATGTTTGCATTACGGTACGTGCTAAGGAACATGACTGTCAGACCTTTGCAATCGCTTTTCGCAAACCAGTGAAGAAATCAGCGCACGCACGTCACATCCAAATGCACGTAATAAGCGCAGTGAGTGAGCTCATTAATTAGTGCGACATTTAGTCCCACTCTTTTCATCGGGGATCAGGGAAGAGGGACGAATAAAAAACGTTCTTGATTAGTGTCACAATGGTCGAGATATGTCTTCGGCGAAGTCAATTACAGGGGCACTGTTGTCATCACTTATAAATGAGGAAGGCGTCTTTGCTGTCTGTCGTCGTGCGTTTTAATTGGAAACCTGTGTTGGCCTAAAACTTTTATTAAAACCGGGAGCTCATCTTTTTAACCAGAGCATTTTTTTCCCCCAGGCCATTCCAGACGAAAAATAACCTGCGAAAGAAAATTCTTCTGTCTTGAGTTAGTCCCTGTGCAGTCATTTCTCAAGTTACTCGAATGATTAGCATGAGTGCTATGAAGGCAGATGTGACAAATAAACAGTTATATGTGATGTGGGCAGCTGTCGGCCTCACACCTTGTAATTGCTAACCTGGCATATCACCAAAATTTCGTAATAGTCACAAACCAAAATTCAAGTTGGCAAACACTGTATCTATAGGAGCGAAACATGGCTCTAAATAAAACACAGCGCAAATATTGTCAGAAGATATGCAATTATCCGGCTTGCTGGTATTAAAATTCTATAATTTCTGACATTATGCAAGTTACAGGCTTTGGTTATCAACACCTGAAAAGTTCCAATAAGCGAACCTGACCAATGTTTTCTACCCAATCCGGAATGCAATTATGCAATTGTAATTAGTTTTAATCGCAAAGCTGTTGTCGATACGGCAGTGAGGGTATGCATGTCAATATCATTCCGCTCGAAATGTCACACACGCGGCTGTCCAAGAACACACGCAGTTCACCTGCCTGTTTATATTGTGGGGGGCTATAAAATTGATTCGACTAAACTTTTGCACCTATAATAGACTCTAGATATTAAATTCCCTGTACTACCAATTGTCAAACACATATAGTTGGGATATATCGATAAAACGTTTGTCTCTTGTCAGGAGTGGTACTAAAAATACCTTTCGGGAATTGAGGTGTAAGAGCTCCTGCTCTCTCTCTTATCGAGGGCACGAAAGAGGAAAAGCTCGGCTCGAAAAGCCCCGAGATTTAGTGCCGTTGCTTCCTGTCCTGTTTCGCGTCGCCGGACGACCCAAATGCCTGATTACTACTGTGAGTTACAAGGAGGGCGGGGGAAGCCTTCAATGCGACCCGAATACAAATTTTACAGTCCTCAAGTCGCGAGCCAGACTCCTATTTACTATACGTTCAAATCCAGAATGGCAACACTGTTGGAGTTGAGGTGGGATAATTTGTTTTGCAAATTTGGCTGTTTAAAAAAAAATTAGCAGCTCGATACACTTTTTAGTTTCGAGCTGTTTGGTTTTCATCGAGAGCATGTGAGAGAGGTAGTTTTTTTTAAAAAAAATTGCAATGTATGTGAGAAATTACCCGCGAGTGTTTCAGTGTGAACTCGGTTACATGACTAATTGATAATTGCGGAACTGCAATGTCATTATCACTTTTATTGAAATAGGCCTTGAGAAATATACGACCACTGCAGTGAGCACACGGCAAGGAAAAAAATATAAAAAACAGTGAGACACTGTAGATTGCCCGAGGGATACTTCTTGCAGTTCAGATTGTAAAAAAAATGAAAGTGAAGAAACCTGCGTGAGTAATGACTGATTGGTACATTCGCACGTGCTCCTATAATTATACTTCTTTAGCAACGCCTGCAATCTACCTATTGTTTTAAAAATAATGAACAAATACTTCGGACAGAAAAATTTACTGCATCAATAAATATTTGAGAATATTATTTATTCGTTATAAAAAGCACTATGAAGGAATTATTGCATTGTGAATGTGCCCTTATTGCTCCATTAACAACGCCCATTACCACCTATTGCCTGGTAAAACTTGTCCATAAAAAGCTCTACTGTACATCAACATGTACCTGGCAATATTATTTATAAATTACACGAAACAATAATATTTATTATGAAGCCATATCTCGTCATATAAAATTCTAAATGGCTGTCATTTTCCATCTTCCTCCAGTTTCGCAACCTAGTTACAATGTAGAATATTTGGAGTAACCATGTTATGCTCCTAATTATTGTGGTATTTATGCAATCATCCATGGATTATTACTTGAGTGAACTTCCTCGTAAATAGGCAGCACCATTTCCCGGTCCTGCCTCAAAGGTTTTAAAAATGCAACTAAAATTAATGGTCTCGAACTGAAGCCTTTGTCAATCCTCCTTGTTACTGAATCGTTACACGGTAGCAAGATCATAACTTAAGACATGAAACGTTTTGTTCCTTTCCCATAATGCACTTGCCACATGACTGAGTTTGCGGTCCTTTTTATCTGTGCCTTCGCAAGAGTGGAGAAAAGTAGAGTGCGCACTATAGGTAGTAGAGAGAGAGAAGAGTTTGAAGGATGCCGAAAACCAGAGGAAGCTTTTGAGCCCTGCCAGTGGGCCAAGTGAAGTAAAGGTCTCGTGGGACATCCCATCCCATCTCTTGTATTCATGGCTGCTGGTCGCGCCCTCGATGCTTCTGCTGGAGGTAGAAGAAGAAGAAGACCTTTCGAAGTGATTATGGTATTCCTACATGTAACCAAGGCAAGGCAAGGAAAACACATCCCCAGCATCAGCCCAACTTTCTTTTTCAAATTTGCAAAAAAAAAGTGCAACAAGGGATCCGGATTGTTATTCATGGGTTCTATTATTAGACGGCCCGATGTGATCCTAACCCTTGAAATTTGATCTCATGCTGCATCACGTTAAGTATTGGCTGCAGATGGATCGAGCACTCAGCAGTTGTTGCCTGTAGCATGAAATATTCAAATGCGGTGTTAGTAAAAAAAAAGGGCGGAATTAATTTGCCTTAAGTGGTTCGCTGAAAACTACAGGGTGATGCACAGTGGCCATAATATCAGTTGGAGAGCTCTTGTAATAATTTTATTATTAAAAGTATATGAGCTGCATTTTGTTTGCTAATGTTTAATAAGACTGTATTAATTAGAGTCATGTGAAGCTATTTTGACGAAGAAAGAAGTGTAATAATTTTTGCAGTGGAAACACTTTATGTGTTTGGTGTGATTATGGAGGATTTTTGCAGTGTTTTTTTATATGGCAAATTTAATTTTAATGACGTTGCTTTTGAATTTAATGGACGTTGGAATGTTTTTTGTGGTGTTCGCATTTGCATGCACTATACTGCACAGAAGTAATACGTTAAAACTACGCATTTCATAATTTTCCCAGATGAATAATATTGATATGATTTAACAATGACATGCACACGTATCGGACCTTGCACGCGATTAAGTTCAAAACAGCGATGTTTACCATTTTCCCACAATTTTTTAAATTCTAACGACACGCACTGGAGAGAATATGCAAACCGATAGTTTTAAACCAATTAAAGCTGGATTTCACGTACAGTACAGGCAGACCCCGTTTTACGACAGCTTTAGGTTCCAGCAGGGTCGTAAAATGAAAAGTGGTAACGTAAGCGTACCTGCAATGCACCACGAAAAAATTTTGCAAATCCTGCATTTTACATTTTCATATGATGCGAATTCTGTACAGTACAGCTACTGTCTTATACGTAAATAATTATTATGACTAACCTTGGTGCTTCATAACTTAAAAGCTCAGCAGGTAACTAACGACTCCCCAGAATAATGCGGCACATGCCTCTCTGTACACTGGGAGCCTGATGCTGGGAGTGAACCCTGGAATTCCTGCACCCTTTAATGTACTTCATACCTCCAAGCAACGCATATCAAGTTAATGTGAGTGTGCGAGTCCTCCATTGTCCCTTCCTCGTTTTTTTCGCCCCTGTTTACATCCCATGCATGGTTCCGCCCCAAAATAGAGCCGGGCCCCCCCGTAAGTCAGGTTTTGTCAGCAGCTAACAGAACACGCTCTCCGGATTTTACACCTCCCGGTTCACTTTGAGCATCAGAGTAATGGTGCAAAACTAACAGGTAGTATATGGTGTGCTGCCCTGAAGTAAAATGAGTGGGAAGCTTTGCCTTTGTCATTCGGCTAATGGTCAAGCAGGGTACAGCCTCAAGTGTATAGCAGAGAGGTCACACCGTTTTCGTCACGTTGCATCCGATACATTAACCATCACAAGTGGCGAATCCCTGGATTTTTGCACACCGACGAGCCTCTTCAATGAAGCTGTGTGGAATCCCAAGGGAGGTTGAGCACCCCCCGCAAAAAAAATAATTTTTGCGAGCCAATGCTCCATTGGAAACTCGGAGAACTGTGTGCTAACGCGTGCAAGCGACATGCGAAATATTCGGCACGTTTTTGTTAGTTTTTTTCCGTTCTTTTTTTAAGCAAAAAATAGAGAGCCAGTCCTCGCTTGCCTGCCAGTGCTCTCTCTTTTATTACACTTTAGGCGTCATTCGATGGGCTGTTGGAGTAAATTTTCATTTAGGAGTGATGGCCAAGTGGTACCTTTTCTATTCCACAGTTAGTGTTTTTACCTTTTTTCAAAAGCCAGGGAAAGGTGCTTCGTAGAAATGAGATGTTGTTTATTCCCCCGGTTGGAGTAAAAAGTCATTTAAAAAATGAGGGCTAAAATGGAGCGAACACTTTTTTGGACTTTATGAGTCATGATGTATATAGCACACTGTAGTTTTGTTACATTAGAGTGACTCCGACATTCAATGGCCGACAGACGAGGATTTCAAGTGAAAATAAAGGCTAATGCAGAATTCAAATATTTTCTAAATACTTAGAAGCACTGCTTCTTTCAAATAATAGCGTGTATAATATTAAAGTACTAACTAACAACAGGAATAACACGCCACAGTAAATATTTCCCATGGTTACACGTACATTATAATTATAACCTTACATAAACAGAAGCTGCTCCCACCCTTCGTCACCTTGACCCTTACTAGTGGCACATGACTTAATGAAACTTACATATAGCACAGCTCCACCTAATTAAAATCATCTGAATTCAAATGATTTAAACGCGGAAAATTTAATATTTACATTTATATGGCTGCTTATATCAAGAAATATCCTCAGAAAAATTATTATGCACTGAATATGGATTTACAATGGATAATCAAGTTTTTTCCTCAATTATTTGAGATTATACAACTTGCTCTTATTGCAGAAAGTTTTAAAAGGAAGTCTATTGGCGTTTTCCGCATATGGCGCCAAAAACATTAGTGCATATGAGGTGTTATGCGACAGCTAGCTTTCTCATACGTTGCTCATATGATGTTATATAACAACCGGTTAAGTCTGGTAAAGAATGTAAAAACCATTGCATGTTTAATGTTTAAGAGAGGCTTACCGTCTGCAGGACCTAAGACATGGTTACTTAGGCCTGCATAACTTGTCATTAATGTATCGGGTAAAACCGGAAGAGTTTAGTTACAGTACCTAAATTATCAGAAATCGTAGACCCTATGCATTTTAGAGAAAATGTGACTTTTTAGTTGCAGTTATATGAAAATTGAAATGCTTGACTACTGTAGTAGAATATTCGGCCTAACTTGAAAAATCTATCTGCCCTTTCCTTTCAGCTGTATCTTTATGGAATTTCGTGCTGTGAACATTTTCCACCCTCCTCTGCTGACTACAGGGAAAAAATCTGGGCTCCTACGACATGACTGGATTCCAATTCATTCGTATCCTTTCATCCAGTAGGCCATTTCAAGGGTTTCTTGCTTGGAGAATCTCGCCAATTCGTGAAATGGAACATTTCTAGTCCCAGGAGTGTGGTGTCTTCTATGCGGTGCTCTACAACGCAGGTGCATTATGTGTCTGAAAATTCTGTGACAAACTCGTTGAATTAAAAAAAATAAGCAATGTGCGTGTCTGTGTTTTCTGCGTTTGCAAAAACAATCTCAGTCCAATAATGACGCATGAGAATAATTATTTCAGTATGGGAATTATAAATCTCAGGAATAAACTATGTGTTACAAAACTCAGACAGTGAGGACGTAGGGTAATCATTTATATACGCGCTTGGCGTGGAGGTAATTCAAGGTCGAAAACAATTGCTCGGACTTTCCCACTATTTTAATTTCATTTTCTGAATTCTCATCCTGAGGAGTATTTCGCACACTGCTTAAGAAGGACTATTCATATAGTCAATTGCACTTGAACAATGTCCACGATGCATAGACTATCCTCGCTCAATTTTTAAAAGGTTTCCAAATGAATTTTATGTAAATTACTCGACATAAAATTTGAACGTGCGTAAATTTTTAATACAAAAACTTTTCAAGTAAGAAGGGTTTTACCTGAATTACTGTCATTATATGCAAATTCATGGCACTTCTTCCCATCAAGTATAGATAAAAATTGCTTTGCAGATATGTATTAGCCATTTACTGGAACCCGTAATTTCTAGCGGGGTTCAGCCCGTTAAAGTGCAGGTTGCATGTGGTAAAATCTCTTAGCATTAAATACCAGTTTTTATTATTTTGCTCTTATCCTTTGTTACATCTTTAATATTATCAACGCAACATATTATAATAATTCATTCCTTCACATCCCTTGTAGTACTGTAGCATTTTAAGTATGGTTTACCCTCACCTCCCCACGTTGGAGTTGCTCACTCTGATTTATTTGCCAGTACAGAGAGTATAGTGGACAACGTAATCTGGCGTCTTGGCTTACATGGCATAAAGTCGATAGGAACATGCCTACAGCTTTGGCTTTGTAACCGTCTAAACGCAATTTAACGAATTCAATTACATGAACGAAGATCACAGTGTTAGTACCCAATGTATTCATAATATTCCAATAGTGACAGTAGGTTAAACAGAAAGAAATCAACCTCGTTTGTGTATTATAGTAACAGACGGATAGTTATTGGCTTCAGGACATTCAGTCGAGTTTCTTGGTCCTATCGAGAGCAACAGAGCTGGGAATCTCCTTCATGCACTGCAGGAAGAATCCCCAGATGGCATTGAGCTGGGTAGTCACCCTGTAGTCGACTCCAAACTCCTTGCAGGTCTGCTCCAAGGCCGGATAAAGGTAGGGCAACTTGGAGTGGTCAACGGTTGGAAACATGTGGTGAAGGGCATGGTCTCCGAACATGGTCGAGGTGAGGAACAGGTTCCCCGTGACCTCAACCCGATCCTGCACGGCATCCAGCTGACACAAGCCCCAATCGGTGTCCTTGCGAGCAGCATCCCCATCGTGGAAGTTGTCCGGATGGTGATGACCCACAGTCAGGCCAACCCACATGAACCAGTAGCTTCCAATCAACTGGAACATGGTGAAGAACCAGATTCCAGACCATACACTAGGAGCAGCCAGGACACATCCGAGAAGCTCCATAGCCGGAAGGAAGTTGAACCACCGGATCTCCTGATCTCCCTTTCTGACGCTCATAACTCGCTTCAGAAGCTCAAATGGCAACACGGCCAGATGAACCAAGTGGCTATGTGCGAATGTTGCGAGATGCCACAAGCCCTTCTTGGTCGGAAGGAAGTTGTACACCGGATCAAGACAAGCCACCTCCCAATCCAAGATCGTGTTTGGATACACGTGGTGGCTTATTACGTGGCTGATGCGCCACTCGGCAAACGACATCAGGCTCAGGTCGAACACGTACATCCTCCAGCTGTCCTTCTGGTGCAGGAAGTTATGGGAGCAGATCATGATCATACCAAGCATGATCCCGGCCGCGGCCACAAGCAGGTACGACTTGAGAGCGGCTGACGCCAGAAGAGACGCGATCATTCCAACCAGCAACGCGTCCTGAATCAACGTCATCTTGGTGGACGGACCGCGTCCGACCTCCTTCAGTATGGGTTCAGCACGTGTCTTCAGCGTCTTGTAAAATCCCTCTGGCTTGAAAGTGTACGGTGAGTTTCTAGGAGTGTTGATGTCCCTGATGTAGTAGTTCTCCAGGAACTTCTCTGCTGTTCCTCCGAAGTGAGATGTCTCGAACAGCTCTGTGATGTCCGTGCCTTTGGTCAGCTTGAGCCAGTCTGATCCTCCAGGATGAATGTGCAGGAAGTCGGTCAGGTCGTACAGCTTGTCGTGCACGCGCCACAGACCAGACACCTCGTCGTCGTCTCGCTTGCTCTTCAGCCAGTTCACTCCCGTCTTGTTGTAGATGGACAGGTTGCGGAACTCGGGGTACTTCTGGAAACCTGGCATGCTTGACGGCGGGTTCTTGACGGCCTCGGATCCGTCCTTCTGGTCCGTTGAAGGGACACTGTCCCCTTGCTGGATGCGGGTCTCCAGTTGCGTGTTGGGCGCCATGGCCAACTGGCGAGCTTACACTCGGACTCTACACAATCTACCAAGACATAGAGCGAAACATAATCACTACAGTTCTACTAAGTGCAATTTTGTACACATGGTGTTCCAATTAATTACCTTGTTACCAACAATGAGTGGAATTTTCGTCCCAGCACTGGTAGTTACTGCTAGCTTAGCAGTTCCATAGCTTGCAAAGCCACAATAATGTTCGTTGGCCTGCGCCGCAACGAACGTTATTGTGGCTTTGCAAACACTGGTACTGCTAAGTTAGCAGTAACTATACTAGTGGGAAGAAAATTCCACTCAATGACGCTATTTTTGTGCCTCATTGAAATGCTAACATCTTACACTACAGCGCAAAAAAAGTACAAAATGTCTCATGTAAAAATTAGTGTAAGCCTGGGAAAAAGATGAGCATCTCAGACTGCAGGTAGCCTACTTGTAGCTTCACATGATGAAAAAAGAGATGCAGTGTCTCAGTTTTGAAGGTCGGGGATGGTGTCCGAAATGCACACAACGATCATTCGAGAACAAGTGATAATACATTTTAATTACTGGCTTGTTCTCCCTGGCTTGTTTACATTAAATTGTGAGAGAAATTTTTAGAGAGTATATTTTTTGCTGGGGGGTGTCAAAAATGTTCAACATGTACAGTGAGGCTAATTTTAAAATTATGAATCACTTCTCCGTACAAGGTGTGCTATAGATAACAAGTTGTTTTTGCGGACTTGTGCATCATGCATTATGACAGCACCATAAAATGCAGTTTCCTGGTTTACTATTGGAACCTTCTGCTATTGTTTATAGCAAACCAGATCCTGAGGCTATACTACAAGTACATTATACGGTACTAATTCCAATAATAATTGTTTTATCGTGCTTACAAGATAGTGACGCTTGACAAAAAGAAATGTGCTTCCGCGAACGTGTACTCTTTTTTACCAAAATTAATTACATGTATAATATCTATAGAATTATACAATATTACTATCATTTTTGAGTTCGTATGATCTAATGACTCGAAGTAATTTTCTCATTTTTTTACCAAACAATTGCTCCTTTGGCATTGAACTTTTGACATATTCGGCATTTAGCTCTTGCATGTTACAGCCAGAAACTTGCTTTTCATACTGCTCCTACAAATACACTACCTTATTAGGTATTTCGAGAAGTGACGCTACCTTGATATTTTCATTATTACGTCCAGGCGCTAGGAGTTTGACATATTTACGGGATAATATTTTACATCCCCAAACAGCTTTGTTTTGAAGGACTACATAACGTACCTATATCTATATTAGTTTTGAAGACGTTTGTTTGTCTATCTATCTATCTATCTATCTACAGTATCTATCTATAATCCTTACAGGGCAGGTCAAAGTTGCTGCCTGATTTCTGGAGTAATAGTAGCAAGTGTACGTACAATTTAACTTCGGTCCAAGGTGATGGGCTGAATGATCGCGTGAACGTACTTGCTACATAGTTGCACGCAAATGTATCAGCTGCACTTATGAGATAATTATCACTCAGATTTGGTAGAGACACACCCAGTGTAATGATCGTTTTTAATAATTATCTTTGTGTAACGGGGAAGGTGATATTGATTCGTCAAAAATACTTTTCCTGATTATTTTTTTTGCCACTTTGTTCTCTTTACCTCACGAGGGTACCTTGGTAATTCGGAAAAGTTTCCATTAATGCAATTTGATATTGTTGATCTATCACTTACTTGTTACTATGAATACGTCACATTCTAATTAAAGTTGACCTTACATTCTTGTTAAAAATTTCCCACGAAACCAGTATACAGTATTTATGTTACGTAAATACGGGTAACTGAGGTGTAGTGACGATATAATGCGCATTATTTTTATCACATTGTGGTGCCAGTTCTAGGCAAAAAATTAGGTCATGTGTCAGACATGGCATGCTATAATGGTGTTAAAGTAAATTATTGTACGGTACTGCAGTAAACGTTAACACCTGAAACACTGTCGGTCAGTACATAATAAACAGTCCTGGTATTTCAATGGCAATTTCAGCGGAAACAAAACAGTACCTATCTATTTAAAGTTTTGGTTTACTGTATAAGATAATCTTATTTTTATTGATTGAAAGATTTTCAAGTATTCAATTCAAAATCCAGAGGGTTAAAATAATAATTCATTGAAATTGAAATTATTCGAATCAGTGTGTACAAATTGTTAGCCTATCAATTTAATTATTCAAATATTCAATAATAAAAAGGTTAGAAGTTAGAACTGGTACAAATATGATCAAATGCAAGAGACGTTATTACTCTTGTAGAATACAAACTGATATTCTATATACTGTATAAAGCATCTATCATACCATAATGAATATAAAAGTACACTGAGAGCTACTGAGAAACAATTGTAGTGGTGTCATTAAGTAGGAAGGAGTAGAACAACAACATTCCTTACAATATGCAAAATGTTGATCATAATTTAATTACTACGAATAAAAACGAGCAAAAATTCACTCACCGCACTTCATAAATATACCTTGGTTACATTCAGCAATTACACTCTCAACAAATCCGGCAATAAGATTCAGGATTCGTGGAAAAATAAAATTTGATAAAAATTTCAGAACACCATGTGTGGACTAATCACGATTCAATATTATAAAACTATCTCAAAAATAATGCTTGTACTCTACCGGTACTACACGATCCTTACTTGACTTCACTTGTGAGTCTCAGAAGAAGATCCAGGCACTTGTGGTAAAACCGTGATTAGAATAACTTTAGTACATGGTCGAGTGGGCATATTTATGCCCTCTTAAACTACTCCAGGATTGGTGCGCGTCACTCAGCGTAATTTTTTTGGGGTGGGAAGGTAAAGCAATGCTTTCGTGACCTTCAAATACGCTACTCCTTTTACCGCACTTGTCTAATGTATTGTTTTGCACAAGAGCGACATTAAGTCTTCCAGCTGACTCACTATTCGTTGAGCAATTTAATAATAAATGAGCACCATCATTTTATTACCTAATCTTATTTAGTAAGAAAGAAGACCAACTTGATTTTTTTATGTTGCACTAAAATACACTGGATGTACTGTACATCAGGGTTTATAAATTATTAAGGATGTAAATGTGCCGTAGTTCAGCACATGACGTTGTACATTAAGAATCAATAAAATAATTATTTATGTATGTATACATTTTAAAGAATTTTAAAGGCTACGAATTTAGTTACGAAAAAGTGATTAACACGTCATTATTTATCAGTGAAAGGAAGACACCGTCGCGTCATGAGTGTAGCATCTAGTTAAACTGGTTGATATATTGAAAAATCCGTACCTTGATCTGACTTCCTCTTGATTTGGACTGAGAATATTTTCGAGCAATCCACTTTTTACACCGCGAGGTAAGGGCAGAAAACATCTAATTAATGGTCCTTGAATGTGTTGTACTTGATACAACCACACCACAGCACGCTATGCTATACAGCCCTACAGTGTACCGTTTTAAATTTGTGTTTGGGATCAAGGTTTTGAATTTTTAATTGTAATAGTGACTTTTATCGTACGTTCAGTACTGTAGTTAATGTAGTTGAAATAAAATCGTACGCCGCTTCCATTATTGTGTATATTCTAAAAGTAAACTAATTGTGAGCAGTAATTATAAGTATCATGTAAAAAGAACATATGCGCTTTCAAGTGGAGCATGTGCACATGCTGATTATATGTTGTAAAGTCACGTGAAGGCTGTTTTTCCTTTCAAAACCTCTCACAGAACTGCACAGAACAAGCAGAAATTTCCATCCACTTGAGCTTGCATTTCCGCGAATTGCTCAACTCCTTTTCCTAAATATAAAGCTGGAGCAAAAAATTCAACTCGCATGTCAGTAACACGTGAAGCGATGACAATACAACAATGTGTCAACAAAATTGAACAATTAACAATATCAGTTTTATTTCAAATGGGGAAAAAACATCACATTGTACTTCTTTCTTGGCCAATGCCCCTTAGCTGATTGAGAAATTCGATTCAAGTTCATGAGAAATTTTCACGCGCGGTTTCTTTGTCGAGTGGGAATCACCGTTTGTATGCAAATAGTAGAAAGATTTACGTCAAGGTGAAGGGAACGTGCATTTGTTACACGTCCACTTACACCAAATCCAATAATATTGCTTTGTAGATGTTTAATGAACTGCTTCATGAAACTCAACGGGTAATACTCATTAAATATATATATATATATATATATATTTAAATTTCTATGTCTCTTGGAAATGGCCGGGTGGAATTTTCGTCCCACTGCTTAGTTACTGCTTAGAAGAACCAGTGTAGTGCATTGGTACTGATAGGTTAGCAGCAACTGACGAAATTGCACCCTATAATGTTATTGCCGATCTTATTTTTTCAGTGCTATATATTTACAGTGCACTTTGCACATCCTGAAGGATTAATGACCGCACCTTCATTTAGAGTAAGGCGATAATGATCGATGCAAAAGTGTGAACCTAATAATAACATGTATCGTAAGTGTGGCTCGAAAGTGATGCAGCAAAAGTGTCCTATGCGTCATTTTCACCTGTGAAACTTCTGGTTGCACAAGACCATGGCACACAAAGCACATTACGACATTCAGATTAATCAAATCATTTTGGTGCTTCACGACTGCAAAAAATGTCTAAGAAAATAACATCACTATAACCTCGTACTTTATACACATGGACTGTGTCCAGTTCCTTGACTTTTAAGCTCGAGTCAACTCAGGATGACCACGCAATCGCGGACAGTAAATGGCGTACCTCTGAATACAGTGACTCTCGGCATACCTTCCGAAGGTACAATGAACGTGCAAAAATTTTAAAGAAAGTCACGGCCATTATGTCACGACTTTTTTTAAATTCACAATGACACTCCACCACCGGCTGATTAAATGGCAGCTCTTCCACATTCGGGTCAATGTCTCACATCACTTCTGTAAGTCCAATTTAAAAACGGAATCACTCGAGTTATTAAACTGTCAAAGAATCGATTTTTTTGCCACTCTGACATGACGTATGTAATAGCTCTAAATCGGGTGTATCACCAAAGAATTTGGACGCCTAATAAAGACTATGTATACAGCCCATTAATCCGCCAAATCGTATATCACAATAGGCTATACTTGTAAAGTTCTGTAACTTTCTTACTGAAATGCTGTAGGGGGATGTCCTGCTGTAACGACGTCACTTCCTCCAAGAAGCCATCCTCCGTGGAACTGCGTGACTTACCTAAAAATAGAACATTGATTAGGATTTAAAATAGTCTCGCATCAGATATAGTGTCGAAATCTAATAAATTATGCAACAGTGCTGTGTAAGATATGCATTATGCAAGGTGTCCCCAGAGTCCAGATCTGTGTTGCTGGATCATGTCTGACTGAGCGGACAACATGAGAATATTTTATGCAGG
This sequence comes from Catajapyx aquilonaris, assembly GCA_000934665.2. Lineage (NCBI taxonomy): Eukaryota > Metazoa > Arthropoda > Diplura > Dicellurata > Japygidae > Catajapyx > Catajapyx aquilonaris. Next base: position 20,848 of record KZ538124.1, read on the forward strand.
TGCTTACCTTTGAGACTATGTATAGTCCTTTCATTTATTTGAATCAAGAACCATAGAGTAGATTAAAATAAAATGTAAATGTAGTCTATGAATTAAGGCAATGCAGCACGTGCTACTAAAATTTATTGGTAGCAAAATGTAGCTGAATATGGCATAATATTTACTCTGGTACTATGAGAATTTATAGCCAACCGCTTGCTTTTGTTGGACCAGAGAGAGGTGACCTCGAACTCTGACCCCTATTCCAGGAATGTCGCCCTTCGCCTCAAAGTATGTCAGTCATAATATGACCCTCATTTTCTCTATTTCCAATCGATGTGGTTTCCAAACACAGGCCTACCTGTCGACTTGTTTTCCACATGCTTCACACATGGAAAGGTAGGCATAACGGCAATATTTTCTTAATATAATAATTATAGTCGAATGTTATTTTTATTGTCCTACTAAACATGTAGCAGTAAAATGCGAACTTCATTTCATTATTGTACGTTATGTGACTGGTTACTAGCATGTGTGACGTGAACTAGTTTTTGTACGCTATACTTCGTTATGAGAGAAGGTCATCATGCCACGCACATTTCAGAATTCGTACAAGGTCATACGATATGAACCGATGGAATAATTATGTTCGTTGATAACAAATTACACTAATTACGTATAAAATCGATTAAAATCTTAGATTTGTACTGCGAACAAAGTTTTCTGGAGGTGAAATCCCAAAAAATCTGGACTGATCTGGACTATCTCTTAGGCACATAATAAGTTATTTCCACATTGTGAAACAAAATTTGGTTGACGACTCTTGATGAGCATGAGGTTTGCTTCTATAATTACCTTTCTGCGTTGTGTAACTATTGTAATTATTATTAGAATAATTAATGGTGACGAGAAATTTCACGTTGCACTGGCACTTTTGAAAACAAGCAATCATCATCAGAATGACGGACACTCATGCTAGGGAATAACTTCATCATGTCGGACTGTCACAGGGTAGCTGTGGATGGCATATGATCAAACAGTTTTTTGACATTGTCTGAACTGTTCAGAATGACTGGTCTTCATGCATGAATGTCAGCCTCTCCGAATTTTGCGCAGATATCCGAGCATTTAAAAATCATAGTCACCAGTCATAAACTGTGTAATTAATTCGCAATTACTTGCACAGTATAATTATGTACAATATAACACTCGACACTGACAAAATATTAAATATTTTGTTGAATAAATGGAAACTAGAACGTCGAAATTCAAACAAAATGCAAAATAATGATCTACAATGTGCTCCAAGTCTTTGATGTCCACTCAACAGTGCAAGATTGAATCTTGGACCATGTCAGTCATACTGCGTAACAAAATCACTGTTACCCTTACTTCAGACATGTTGCCTACATACAAAGAAAAGTCAAATATTATGGATTCGACATGGATTGACGCATTTGCCACGTCCTACATTTTCCATCAAGAATCCTGTAGCATGTGTTATGCATAGCATGTAGCATCCTGTCATGAGATAATAAGAAGGAAGAGTCCTCCTTCATGTTTATTGATATTACGTATACATCTATTCAGGTATTAAACACTGAATGCTGCATTAGCCTACAGTCGTAAAATTACGACTAATAACTATACGAATAATAACAACAATAATATTATACTCTGTGGCAGGCCTCTTAGGGAATATCAATAATTATTCTATAATCAAGCCAGTTATGTCACCACTAAAACAGCTCAGGTAATTTAATGTACCCAGTAGGTGAAGCAGATGGCACAAAAAGTGATGAAATGGCATGGAGCTAAGCAGGTAACCATACCTGTGATTTTTACCCATATATATATATATATATATATATGATGAGTATTGTATGGGTCTCGGTATGAAATAATTCTGACAGTATTGGACCTCAAACAAATAGTTCATTTTTGTAAAAATATTGGTCCGGATTCTCGTCACACTTTTTAGTTTTTACGTTAGCAGTTGCTTCACAATAATGAATCAACAACGGATTTATGTAGCCTAATTACTTTCTGGTTTCTGAAAAGATCAAAACAGGGCTGCCACATTTAATTCCTTTATTAGCAATTATTCTCTCACTACTTACAAAGCCGTCTTTTTGCATGATTACAATGGAACTCAGGGTGTTAGCATTGCACCGTCCATGACAAAGCATACATTGCATGACTCGTCAGGAATTGGACTGCACTTCAGAGAAATTTTGAGTTGGTATACTTCCTCTTGTCAGCAGGCACCATATTGCAGGCAGTCCTCAACAGTTGTCTAAACAACCCCTTAAACATTTCCTGCAGCGTCCTCCTGTGCACCTCAACCCCAAACTGTCGGCAAGTGTCCTCAAACACAGTCTTCAGGTGGTGCAGCTTGGAGTGGTCCACCGTCGGAAACATGTGGTGCAAAGCATGCTGTCCGAAGAGAGCGGCCGTCAAAATAATGTTCCGATCGATCTGAGGCCGATCCGCAACGGCGTCCAATTGACACAGGCCCCAGTCCCTGTCTTTACGAGGGGAGTCTCCGTCATGAAAACTCTCAGGATGATGATGAGCCCCTGTCAGTCCAAACAAGAGGAACCAGTAACTGCAGCTGACATGTAGAGTCGTCCACAGTAAAACTCCGGTCCAGTTATCCGAGAACCGAGCCATCAACCCAAGCTCGACCAGCCAGAAGAAATCGCACCAGTTCAACCGCTGGAATCCGATCACTTTCTTTCCAAACTCAAGGGGCAGCCCGATCAGATTCTGCAGGTGAAAGTAAACCAACACTGTGCACTTGTACACCACCGTCTTGGGCTTCGGTAGTATTTGGTACAGCGGATCGCCAGCCATCACTTCCCAGTCTAGCACCGTGTTGGTATACACGTGATGGCTCAAGACGTGCGAAATCCTCCAATCCATGTACGATATGAACGATAAGTTAAATATGTACATCCGCCAGTTGTTTCTTTGGTGGAAAAAGTTGTGCGAGCAGATCATGGTCCAGCTGAGGACGAACCCGGCTGCTGCGGCCATAACGTACGACCTGGAGATGACCGATATTATAGACGTGACTAGAAAGACTAGCAGTAAACCGTCCTGAACCAGCAGCATTTGACTAGTAGGTCCGGTTCCGACCCGCTTCAGTATGGGTACGGCTTTCTTTTTAAAAGTCCGATAAAAACCATTGTCATCAAAAGTGTACGGAGAGTACCGAGCAACTGAAGCGTCTTTCACGTGATACTCCTGAAGGATAGCTTCTGGAGAGTTGGTCAGATGAGAAATCTCGAACAGCTCGGTTATGTCGGTTCCTCGCGTTAAGACGATCCAGTCGGATCCTCCGGGATGACGCGCGACAAAAGGTGAGAGGTCGTACAATTTGTCCTTGACGCGCCAGAGTCCTGAGGTGTCGTCATCGTGACGCTTGGCGGACAACCACCTAGTGGCTGTCTTCTGGTGCAGGTTCATGGTCAGAAATGTTGGTCTTCTGGTGTATTGCAGCATACTTGACGACCTTGTAGATACCATATTCACAACGTTTTTGTAGCCTGTAATAGAACGAAAAAGGAATCAGCACCTTTTCGCAATGTCACCTTTTTGTTTTTTTTGTGCGCGTCATGTGGGCTGTATAAGTATAAAAATAAACTAGCCATCTTCTGATAAACTCGGAATATAGAGAAACCCAATTGTTACGAAACTTTTGTTTGGTTCCACTTGGGATTTCCAGGCTATTTTTAGTCGCCTATAACGGAAGCATGTTCATTGAATATAAAGAGAGACCGATAGACTCCTTAATAAACAAGTTTTACTAAATACGAAATCAACTACGTGCATAATTTGTGTAAGTTCTCATTCAAAACGTACCACTTTCCCATTACTGTTAAGTTCATATTTCCTGAATTTTCTTACATTATAGTCAGATTGAAACTAAATAGTAATAGTGCAATACTGCTACAACAAAAATGTTACATCATTACAGCTATGTAATGTATGTAGATTGTAATCTACATGATTATGCAGCATATTATTCAAATATTACTATTTTACTATGTTCAAGACCCAATGTGCAGCATATAATTGCCATTTGTAACTTAATGATTAGATACATAATGTTGAATTCCCTGGAGTATGTGTCCCCCTAAGAGATCAAAGGTCACGTAATAAATAAATAAATACGCACTTCTATTTATCTGAAATCAGAAATGACTCATTAACAAGTAGCGTTACTTATAGGAAAGTGCTAGACTATCCTGATATAAACTTACATTAACCCTCCTCCTGGGATTGTGACTAACTAACTGCAGACTTCTACAGTGTTGAAGAAGAAGAAAAAAGTAAGCAGCAAATTTTGCAAACTTGCAGAAAGCAAGAGAGTGTTATCATTCATTGGAAACAATACTGTAATTACCCAGGACTTTGTGTATTTTTTTTTCTAAGAAAAGGCAACAACGAAACATCCCGTCGTCTCCGAAGGAAAACTTATTTAATAACTGAGAGTAATGAATGGAAAGGATGGAGGTGGGTCTCTCCCCAAAGTTTAGGGTGACAGTGCAAGCGAAACTTGGGTCTGCCAAAACTCCTTCGCATCAGTTAACAATATTAGCCTTGTTCAGCAGCTCTGATGCTGCTCTAATGCTCTCTCTTCCCTCACCCCCCCCCCCCCCCCCCCCCCCCCACTCCACCCTCGCAATTTCAATTGCCTTTCTCGGGAGTCGGAGGAAAGTGCACTTACACCTTCATCACGCTTAACGTTGGGAAAATTAGTCCCACTGTGTCATTTTAACTCCCTCTGAGTGACTCTTATAGCGCTTGTCCTGCTGCTGAAATCTACGAGCATTTTCCGGAGCACATGATATTCAGCTGCTATTTCCGAATATTTATTGTGACTTTCATTGGTGCGGCAAAGAGGATTGGCTTTGACGCAAAGTGTTAGGTGCTAATCTTAAGCCGGAATAAATATGATTCATCTTAAGTTTCTCTCAGATTGGAACAAGTCCACTGGTTCACACATGTTCATCCAACCTAACATTATTATTTACAAAAAAAATAACTGATCCAAATATGATGCTAAAAATGTATATGAAATATTATGCTCTTTATAATACGGAACCAAAACAAATATTTTGCGAAGAGCAAGTTTCTGTTGAAACCAATTTCCGTTACAGAGAAGTTTTCCTTATTGCATTATTCAGGAATTGCATTGAACTATTGCCTCACACGGATAAATTTGGTTACATACTATCACATTGTACTGTATACGCGAGGTATTACAAATTCTTTGAGTTCTTCCTCGTGGGGCAGATCATCTTTGCAATTACGGTTAGTCGTCATATTTGAGCAAACGATGTGAATTTGGAGATCATAGTAATGCATCATTTTTGTTATAATAATGGTGATGAGCTGATCGTTTATGATAAAATCTCGTGTTGCATGCAATGAATTTGGCATGCATTTTCCCGCAGTTAGCAAGCCACAGTGATGAAAGCCTCATAATGACGCTAGTGACGTCTTTTAGTAAACTCGATTCCACACATATTCGCATTTTATATATTTGCCAGGTCATACTCTCTCAGAAACTTTCTCATTCTCACGCTATGTGAGCAACAATCATAAAAAGCAACTAACTTGCGATGATGAATCATAAGATTTTGAAACATTTAACGAGATGACCAAGCATGTATAGAACTGGTTGGAAATGTTCTCTATGTTAAATTCAGCCCATGAACTGTAATTACGCCAATGACTATGCATAATATTTTGTTCTCAAGCCGATCACGTAAGGTAATTCATTCGTATTACATTCACTAGCCCTGGAATGAATAATAAGTTTGATAATATATTAATACGAAGAAAGCATTTTCCGGTTGATGTGCTGCAGCAATATGTTCTTACTATCACAAATCCATATTATGTACTATGAATAAACCTTACTCAAATATGCTATGGATAGTTAATACATATGCCACACTTTCCACATTTACATTTTACGTAAAGTTGTTTCAAGTACGGTGAATATTTACTTGCTTACTAAGCCTGTTTTTCTGGGTATTTTCTTCTCCTGCGTAGCAAGGCAGGTGTAATTAAAATAATACTGTACATATCACCTTAGTAGCAAGCATTGCGCAATGACACCTAGAGACATGATTGTGGTGATGTATAAACTATGCACCTTGACATATCTATGATAAAGTACCAGGCGTGATGGAAACAGTGAGGTAGGTCAGTGTCCTAGTCACGTACTTCAACCAGAAGGACAAGTCTGACAAGTTTTCAGTACATGAATAACTATTATCCTAGGTCACGTACACATCCCCACAAGTCGGAATATTCCAATAGAAATTTCTCGTCGTAAAAGAAATCCAGTCATCAGACCTTGGCAACCGGCTTACTGCAATATACAGTACAGAGATGGCGTGTTTATACAGCAATAACGACTATAAACCACATAAGAGTAGATTAATTAAATTGGGACTCACCTGTGTGATGCTGCTTGTGTATGTTGCCAGCAGTCTTGTACTGAAGAAAGTGTGTGTGTGAGGACAGGAGATCCCAGACGAACTTTCTCTTTTCGGTTCATTCACGCCTTCTTGGTCACAGTTACGCAACGAGAAAGTACATTCGATGCTAGGGACACATCCGCGTGGCTCTCTTTCTTTTTCTTCTTCAATGTTTGGTTGGTTTGTTAGCTGTGTTTTAAGCTCACTAGGTCAGCAGATGCCTGTGGAGTAACCCGGCTGTTGCCACCTGTCGTATGATAATAATTACAGGATTCTAATGGCACAAAAAAATACTTCCTTTCCGTGCATAGCAATCACAGTTTTTCTACCTGCCATAAAGGCTAAATATTTTTCACACAGTCATATTGCAAACATTGTCACGCTACCATATGGTAAATGTGTACTATAATGTTGTATGGTCGAAACGACAGTGCACGACACAAGTAAACAAAAAAGTTGCATGCAGCTTTACAACTTATGATGAAAAAAGGCCTCATTATTTCCAACTCCATCACTGCAATATGCGCATAATAAGTCGATCCTTCAACAATGCTCCCAATTTGTGCATTCCAGTCCCTGCTCCACAGTCGCATCCGATTCTTGAAACAATAAGAGAATCCGGCTTTTGCTCCATGCAGCAATTATTACACCAGCATTATACATTTTTTGCAGTCTTCGCGTCTGCTGCATTGGCTCTGATGATTGGGGAGACCCAACCCCTGCATTGCTCCAGTTCAATTACGAATTTCCCAGCGTCATTTCCCTGCCTTCAAATCCCCGGTAGTAATCAACTAAGAGATGAGATCTCTTTGAGCGCATTGAATTTGATTTGGAAGCAACGCGATCAAGTCGGCCTCCTTTTCTTCGGCACAGAATCTATTACATATCTCAGAGGGCATTATGAGCATTTTCGTTCTGTTGCAAAACGGCTTGCAAGGCCAGGAAAAGATAAGTAGGTTTAGACTCTATAATGAGGCTATTAACTGTTAGTAAGCAGTTTCAAGCCGTCCTGCATAAACAGATTTAGAAAATACTTGGATACATTTTATCGGTCTGGACCAAAAATGGCGGCACTCACACGATTCCGCCGCACTCTTTATAAACCCTCTGGAAATTCGCATGTTTCTTGCATCGAAAATGTTTCCTGTTTGATCAGCCAGATGGTAAAAACCGAGTTTCCAAACTTTATTTTACGAACAGAGAACAATCGGTATTCAGAAACTTGCGAGTTCAGAACATCACAAGGTACAGTACTGCATTGTATTAAATCCGCGGTAATCTTTCAAAATACGTGTACATTCAAATCCAGAAGCGGGCAGATTATGGCTTTTCTCTCCTAGGAAAATAATATAAGGGAGCTCAAGACACGCAGAAGATTATTATAATTACTTGGAAGGATTGTTTGAAATTTCATGTTGATTGCATGAAAAGGAAATGAGATTTTCAGAAAAGGAAATTTTCTCATTCAAAAAGGGATAGTAAGCTGTATTAAGCATATTTTGCTTTGGAGTATGCCAACATTTACAATAACTTTGATAAGTTTCCGGAGGGGGAGATGTATTCACAGGACGTGAAAAGACGAAATCTCTCTCTCTCTCTGAGCAAACTGTTGTGTCTTCCGGAACAGTGGATTTCAGAATGAAAAGAACTGGTTGCTTTGAGCAATTTTGTGCTGCATCTTCCAGCCTCCAAGCCTTTGAAACCGAGTTACCATAGCAACATCAGCGTGTCTTGTAAGCATAAGAAACTGCTGGGGATGGAAGGGGGGGGGGAGAGGAGGTCACTGGACTACTTACAGCAGTGGTTTTTGGGCGGTTTTTTGTTTTCCAGTGTACATAAAAAGGGCTCGCCTTCTTCCTACATTTCCTTTCATCAAAGTTCAGATGTTGGATGAAAATTCTCGGAAAAAGATTGTCAAGACGCTTCTACAACATCATTTGGTGAAATATATGTAATGTATAGCATCTAAAGAAAATTGTGCTAAAAACTGAATATTGTTTCCAGCTCATAAAACCGAAAGCATTAACCGACCTTATCGCAACACCTTGCGAATTAATGTTTTTTTTGTATTCTCTACCTGTTGAGATGAATGGTTTGTCTTAAGCCAACAAAAAATACGACCTTTCACGCGCATCTGTACATTGAAAGCGTCCTTGACTTTGCACAGTAAATTGCCCTTGGCCTATTACCCGACTAAAAATTCTCGGGATTCACGTGCCTGTCCTCAACCTTGTCCAGTGTGTGTCCTTTCTGCATGTTGCGGTTTACGTGATGCTGCAACGTATGGGAAAACGCATCACAACCGCTTGTGTCCTGTTATAAAAAAGAGTCATACTAGTTGAGTTAGGCTTACATACGCGGCTGCTTTTGGCAACATAGTGTTGCAACAGATCCATTTGCAATAAATATGCCATTACGATCCATGACAATAATTTTAACACAAGTGACGAATGTTCTGGAACAACACGGTTGGAATGTACGTGTAATATTATACGTAATGCAACACTAGCAATTTCTAAATAAGCTTAGTACTGTATAATATATAGACGGTTTCAAATAAGGAACATATTATTAAGTATATTCTTTGCATAAAATTATGTGCGGACGTTCATGCAATATACCGTTTGATGTACTGTATTAAGTTACTTCATAATCGCCATCATAATGTATAGTACGTGTATAATCAAGAAAAAACTTAGCAGATGCTACCTGGCAATAGAAAAAAGTAATGTAACTTGCAAGGTGGGATCATTTGTGATCCCAACGGAACCTCACCATGATTACAGCTATTTAGAGCATTACGAATTTCTAAAAGAAATACCACAAAGATAAAATACGTTTCAGGAGCACACAAAAGCATTTGGTTCTAGTCTAATCGGGTTCTTGACAGCATTAATTTATTTTTATCGTAATAATTATTTAGGTCGCCAGTGACTACAAGCTAAGGGGTAACATCCCAAGTAGAATATTCCAGGAACGTGAAGTAATTGTTTTAAATATTTTATTGTAGTGATTAATGCTACGTGATTTTAAAAGTTGCGAATTGTTGACTAACACTGGAATTAATGGAATCAGGATATCCAAAATCATAGTTATCCATTCCATTATTCCCTATACAGAAGAGCCATTATTAATTTGTTATTATTTCATTTTTCAAAGGTGAAGTAGCTCTTCCGCAAAATTCCGGAACCGATTTAGCAAAATAATGAGAACTCATATTATTCTGCTAGTGGATGCTGACATTCATTTACTAACAAATTATGATATTTAACAAACAATTCTCCAGTAGGCGTACGTACAGTACAGTCTATTATATATACCTTTCCTCTTTCGTAGTTCAGTCCTCAGTATAGAGTACAGTAAACCTATTAAAATCCAGTACATGGCATACTTTTCAAAAATACTCAAATGTGAAATTGATTCTGTAAACATAGTTTATAGTGGCCTGTATAGTAAAATAGAGTAGAGAGTACAATGTACTGTATAGTAGCCTACAGAGAATGACTGAAATAATCGATCAGTGACTTCCATCTACTGTATAATATAGATGGGGCGTTTTAAAAAATCTCATCTATCCGAAAAAACTGCAAATGAATATTGAAAGTTGTGACACCTCATTCCGACCAGGGATGGTAAGTTATTATGCATCGTACGTAACCCTAACAATTAGCAACGAATCAAAGACCGCAATAACACGAGTAATGGCGTCCCTTGGGTGTGACAAGTCGATAACATCAGGTTGCGCATAGGTGTGTCGCTTCATCATTTCATGCCAGGAAGTGACGCCACGAAACGTCAATGCTCATTATCTTTTTAAAGGCGCTTCGGATCCATAAAACCAATTACTGTACCAAGGCTTGGCAAGGAAGATGGGTGTGCGGGCAGATTAAATGTGATTTTTCACACCACCATAGTGCACAGATTATTGTTCTTGTCCATCCACTTTTAATTGCGCTCATCACTTTGGAATTGATTTTCTTTGCGATTAATAGAGGTTTGCAGGTTACATACGTATAACATGCCAGATCATATTGCTTCTGTTTAGATTTTTTATTTATAGGTTGTACAGTGTGTGCTGGTGGCTTTGGCCTATTTCGTAATAATACACATTGTTCACCGTTCATCAACTATTTATTTACTTTCCCATGCAGTAGCCTACATTGGCACTTGGTTTACAGCATCGCATAATTAGAATACTGACACGTCTCTCATGGAGAGAAATATTCACCTTTTCACAATTACTAGATAATTATATTATAAGGTATACACACAGATTACAATATAATGATATATGCATTACTTCAATTGCTCAGAAAAAATCAGCAGGCTACATGACACGTCATTTTAATGGACAACTAATCTTTTCTATAAAGTCTAGATATTCATTGAATTTAAGTTTATAGGTTTATTTCTAGAACATTACGTTGCCACAATAAAAACATTCTCAAATCCCTATTCTTTCCCACCGATGCTATGTCTGCAGTTTAAAATATGGAACTTATGCAGTTTCCCCCTTACAGTATTATTATGTGAATCCTGCCAAACCACTAATCAGTCTTGACATATCGTAGATAAGTTTATCTAAAGAATGATGACTTTTCAGTCTGAGGGACAAGTGCTTCAAAAGCACTGCAGTACTTTGGCAGCAAACAGTAATTACGCGATATTATTGCACTGGATATGGCTATCAGAATTTGACTGAAAAGCTCGTTTTCTGACACACGACACTTTGATCTAAGTGTGTTGGAACACCTGATACACTATGCATATAGAAATATTATACAGTCATAATATATATTGCAGATATATCATATCGCAACTGACAGTGAGTTGAACCAAAAATGCAAACGTCGCTTTAGCAACAGAGCATTTGCTTATAAGAGTCAACACTAAGATTTCAGGAGCCGTTTGAGAGTCATTGCTATAACTTGCTTTGCTTTTATAAAATAATCACGAAGTATACATTTCCAAGAAATGACCCATCATCTTCGTCTCTACAGCGATGAAGCTGACATTCCATACTTGTACATTCTGTTCCAATTGAATCTCCATAGAAATTAGTGATTTTCATACAAAGCTCCTATTATTATTATTATTATTATTATTATTATTATTATTATTATTATTATTATTGGATGTTTAAATGTCAAGTCAAGGCTTGGAAAAACGGGTCTAACAATTCACTCTAAAAACATTTCCAGAGCAATACACTGGCAATACAGCAACAGAAGAAAGAATCTGGTTTACAATCATATAAAACACCCGAAAAATATTGAGCTTATCCTCTCTTGTGAACGTCTCTAGGTGCTGCATTTGGAGTAGTACGAGCCAGCTGTCTAAAACAACCCGTGAACAACTCCCAGATGGTGTACACTTTGAAATTCACCCCAAACTCCTTGCAGGTGCGATGCAACACGGGGTACAGCAATGGCAGCTTGCTGTGGTCAACAGTCGGAAAGAGGTGGTGCAGGAAGTGGTGTCCGAATGAAACGGCCACAAGGAAGAAGGAGGTGTTGGTCTCCTTCCTGTCCCTGACCGCGTCGTACTGGTGCAGCCCCCAGTCCATGTCCTTCCGATGCTCGTCTCCTGTGTGGTAAATGTCCGGGTGATGATGCGCCGCAGTCAGGCCGATCATTATGAAGAGATAGCAGTAGGTCAAGTGAAAGAGGGCCCAAAGCTGGAAGCCCAGAAATGCTGTTTTGCACAGTGATATCATAACAGCCAGTTCAACAAACACCAAGAGATGGTACCACCGACGCGGGTATGTGCCTCGAGCCATACCGACTAGTTTCATCAGGTATGTGTACACCATCGGTACAGGCCCCAGATGTACCAGCACAATCGGAGCAAACTTCTTCACCCATCCTTTCAGCACAGTCTGAAACATCAAATGCGGTTCAACAATGGCCATCTCCCAGTCCCAAACAGTGTTTGGAAACATGTGGTGACTCAACGCATGGGTCACTCTAAAATCCCAGTGCGATTGGAAAGTCAGATCACACAGATACATCCGCCAGTTGTCTCTCTGGTGCAGGAAGTTGTGCGAGCTGTTCATGTTGAACGTTAAGAAGATTCCGGCCACAATGGCCAGAATGTACGAGCCAAACCAGGCGGATGACACGGCTGAGATGACAAACGCGGCTAGGAACGCGTCTTGCAGCCTTTTGGATGCGGTGCTTGGTCCAGGTTCGGCATTTTTTAGTACGTCGCCCACCCTCTTCTTCAGAGTCATGTAAAATCCCTCCTTGTTGAATGTGAATGGGGAGTTTCTGGGTGTGGATGCGTCTCTCTTGTAGTACTTGCTTAGAAGTGTCTCGGGCGCTTTGCTGAGATGGCTGGCCTCAAACGCTTCAGTGATGTCCGTTCCTTTGGTTATGTTCAGCCAATCCTTCCCGCCCGGATGCTTCCCAACGAACTCTGTGAAATCGTAGAGCTTCCCGTGGATCCTCCAAAGGCCATCTGCTCCGTCGTCTGTCCTCTTGCTTTTCAGCCACATCACCAGAGACTTTGGCTCCATACCGCCGTCCCTGTGAAGTGGGTACCTCCGAAAACCGTCCCAGACTCCTTTGACTCCGGATCCGCGCTTCTTGCTGGAACCATCAGTCTGCTGCCTTCTATTCGATGAGTCTGGAGCCATGTTTTCTCCTGCTTCAGTTCACCAGGACCATTGACCGTCGAAGGAATTCCTGCAAGTTGCGGGTATTAGTTCGGAATATGCCAATGCTCGATTTACAAAGTGATGTTTATCAAATGGCAAGGGGCTCAGAATCTATACGAGTATTAAACACAAAAAACTACGGCTGCATTCATCAATATCAAGAAAACATTAGTCTCTGCACTACCCTACATTCTATCTTATCAATTGGTTTCAAGGTCTATATATTTTGAAAACTATGATTGTGTTTTTGACTCACTCGACTCTGCAAGTTATACCGTATAACAGGTCACTATTCCCAAAACACTTGTGAGGGTAGACTAGGTAATATTAAACTGCGTAGTAAACATATGGTATACCAGATTAATCTACATCTGAAGTGGTCCAGTGGTACATTTTATCGCAGAACAGGGGTCAACTTTCCAAGATAGCAGAAAAGTCCAAAGATAATAGTCAAACCTTTGAAACACATTATATTGTCTACTTACTCAATACTTTTAAAAGGATTATGTACAGTAATAGTGTAACACACAATTTAAAATGTAGGCAAATATGTCATGCTATAGGATAAATCAATAGGCCTACAAGTTTTAATGACAGGTTCAAGAGAGAGAAATTCCACAAGGAAATAATACGCAAAAATTCGCAGTACTAGGCTACTCAGTTGAGGTTACTCAACATGCCTATTTGGCAGGCTTCGACTGCATCTTAGTTAGATTACGAGAAACGGCACCTGCTTCACAAACCCAGATTTCTATATTATTATCAGGTTTTGCTAATAATTGTGTGGCAAACCATGTAGTTACAATCTACATTTCCTAGACAGACTAACGGCACCAAAGGCGGCCTCGTGCATGCAACTATTAGTGCTAGAGGCACTGCGGTTGATGCAGTGCAACTACTCGATCATAAGATACCAGGAGCTCCCATTTACTTGTTATTCCACGAAACTCCTTCACTATAGCTTTACCCGAGTATATTGTCATTAAGATATAAGTTATCTCTACAATATTCAGCCTGAAATAATAAAACTATTTTACATATCCATGCATAGCATACGTAAAAATGTAACGATGCTATCCATTTTTACTATACGATACGCAACCGTTTCCTGTCAGTTGCAGCACTGTATACACGAATCAGTTACACGTTGGCCTGAGCAGTTTGCCTCAGAATGATAAACGGCAAGGAAACATTGCTCAAACTTTAACATATGGATGAATAATTGATGACCTTCTCAAGTCTTCCACCAAAACTCTGAGGCAAGCCAGCACCAGCCTGTATGCTGACTGGAGCCATTTGTTACTACATTTCCACGCATTAAGTTACTCGGGATGGTGCCATTATATTTCTACATCACACATTACTAACACCTGCCCTTGTCAAATCACTCAATATGAACTAGTAGCAATAATACGCCTTACGCTGAGTAATTATTTGCAAAAACATTACAAAATTGCAAAGATGTCTGCCCTGGGGGGTGTTATTTTGCAATAAATAAATTGAGCTAGTACTTACTGGTGTTGATGCAGCTCTTCGTCCTCAACCTTACTGACACATCCTGATTGGCATGGAGGAATGGTGGGTATTGGTCTGGGTGAAGCGTTTCGAGCCTTATCGTGCTTGGCCTTGTACCCAATGCTCCTTTTCTTTTTTATGCGCTATGTAACCGCTTACTCCTCGCGCTAAGGTGAAATTATATTTTCCAGGAACATACGGTACGCCTCGCATGTATTTTTTTTTTTTAAATACGACATGTACAATATTACAGCATAAAAATATTGGTCGTGGCAGATTGCTTCGAAATAGCCGTGAGTTGTGTGACTAATATTTTATTATTGGAATATATAGCGGAAATAGCATATTTGTTTTTTCTTCTTCAATTTTTAGAGGCCAAGTGTTTTCAGTGAGGTAGTTTGTCTTGTTTACACTAAAATAGCTACGGAGTGGCCACTGAGCGTTTCCTTCATCATCAATGCATGGCGGAAATGGACATTGTTAGCGGTCCATTGGGATTCACGAGCAGTGTAGTTAGACTGGTACACCTGAAGGCGTACAGGGCTGGAACACAAAGGCAACAAAGGTCTATTGTGAATTCTCAATACCGAGTATAAACACTACAGTATGTGCTGGTAATGTAACTAGAGTACAGAGGCAGTAGATGCTTGGCATGGGGCCTTCATTATGGTCTGGTCGCCGTAACTCTGACACAGGAAGTTGATGGGAGAATTTGGTGGACGTCAGATATGGAGAATAAAGAGAAGAGTTTATTTAAAATGTTAATAAAACACTTTGGTGGGCTTAGAGTAAAATTGTGTAAAGGTTTACAGTACATTGTGAATTACTTATAATGCGGGGCACAGAGACTCTCGAGGATGGTTGAAAATTCACTTAGAATATTATGGCTGTCATTTTATTACAACTTTAGGCATGTGTACAAACCGATCGTTTACAATATGTTATACTCCCAGCTTGAGTTGTTGTGAGAGATATTTCCAACAGTAGTAACATTGATTATTCTCAATCTTTCAATTCCAACAGTGCTCTATACTGCACTAGAATATGCAACCGCCTTGAATATTTTGCATTATGTAACAGAAGTGCACTGAAAGTGCTTTTTCATTCTAAACTTGGAAAAAATAATTTATTATGTGACTCAAGCAGTATTGCTTGACTGAAAGGGAAAAACACTCAAGGTTTAACGGATGTTAGGCCTATTCACATTTCGCAATATTAGTGCAACTTGGCGCAAGCTAACAAGCAAAAAAAAATCATATTTTGCAACTTATATTGAGCCTGCATCTTCTCCCTGCATACTATAACATTGACAACAGGCACGTGGTGCACTTCGCGGATATTACGACATTATTTAAAATGCCACATGCTGCATTATCACGTGTTAGAACCACCCTGTCCCACGTGAACAAACCAGTTTCTTCCAAAAAAAAATCCAGATTCCTTTTTGCCCTTCACCTGTGACCATGGACTCCTGAGATAGATGATTTCTAACGTATTGCACCATTGCTCATTGTTGCATCACGTCTTTATCCAGCACCATATGTAATCAAGTGCGTATAGCATTCAATCGGTATAAATGAATGTGAATTGAATTTTAACATTTGAGCATACCTCAAGTCCTCCTTTCGGGCGCGGTTCCCCCAATTTCGTGACGCACGAAGTTGGACTCCTGAGTAAATTACGTCCACTTCTTGCCTAACCACTTTCAAGTAAGCAGCTTACCGGTTGTCCAGGCACAACAAGCACGTCCTTGACCTCCCAAAATCATATAAACGATAAAAAATTACATGTAGGCTATAAGACAAGCCGCGATTTAATTTATGTAAAGACGACACAATGTTGTACCGAAGATACACCAAACTGAAGCTACGAGACAACGTTAATCCTCCTCGGGATCAGTGTGCCACAAATGTGATCCGTTCAGGTACACCACACTGAGAGGTCTCTTAATATATCCCGCCTTCATCATCATCATCATCTTGTGCTGCTGGTGGTAGTGGTGGGGACCGGGTTGTGTCTCTCCTTCTCCAGGATCCCTGGGCTGTCATGGATCGATTCACCTCCAAATTTGGCAGGCGGGAAGTGACGGTGTTGTTGTGTGGTGAGACGCTAACCAAGGAGCCGAGTTTTCTTGGGGAAGGAACCGGCGGAAAAGGGGAAGAAGATATAGAGAGAGAGTGGGTTAGATCTCAGCTTTGGCTTAGAACCAAGCAAGTCGGAGCTATTTTGGCAGGAGGCTCCGTTTATCCGAAGCGTGAGAGAGGCAGCAGGCAGATGAGTCTATCAAAAGGAGTAGCGTCGCCTTCTACTGGTCCGTTGAGTCAACCAAGATTTCTCAAATGGTTCCCCCCTTCGCATTCACTGTATTCCCCAGCCTCACTCAAAGCCTTATATCCAGCAGATAGCATTCGTTCAGCGGATGCTTTTGGGGGGAGGCGAGAAGACGACGAAAGAAAGAAAAAAAAAGAAACGAAAGAGAGAAGCAACGAGATTCCGTGTGGCACGTATCCAACCTTCACTTAAATGCATAACGATCAGCCCCTTTCGGCTGCTAAATGCATCGACCTCAATTCCTTGCAGTGTGTTGAACCCCACTCAGATTGAGCTGAATCCGACAGATGTGTGTTATTCAATCAACTCCAAATGCCTGGAGCAGGTGTGATTAATTTGAATAATGACCGCAACCGAATGCGCACCCCAGTTCGCGCAGGGTGCACGGTTGGAATTATCAATGATAGTCTGCATACACTGTAAACAGCAAACAGCCGCAAAGAATTAAAAGGGAATTACTGACTCATGAAGAAACATTTTTAAAATGCTCTTGTGATTTTTTTGTTGCTAAAAGCATCAAAAAAATATTACAAGAGAATCAAAAATTGATGTTTCATGATAGACTCAGTAGTGACTCTCTTTTGTTGCATTGATGTTGTAATGCATTTTGTTGCATTGATGATACTCTTGTAATGCTTTTTCAGGAGCATTACAATAGCATCAAAAGAGCATTAAAAATTGAGACACAGTAGTGATGCTCTTTTAATGGTTTGCGGTTTACAGTGTAGGGATGTCCAGTACTGGTAAATAAGCGATGCAATTATTTCCAACGCTAGGCTTGGAGGTTGTCGGAACAATGGAGCTTCGCGTACGTGTGAGTGCGCGTATCGGTTGCGCTCGTAAAAATTTAATCTTTAGTATGCTGCATGTAGGCCTTCTATAGTATTAATATTTTCTGGAAGCGCAACGTGCAAGAGTTATTGGCTTTCGGACTTGTTGGCATTCTCAAAGGAGGAAAGGGGCATTTCTCAAGGCAGGTGGAAGGCAAAGGGGTTGCTGCCAAGTTTTCTGGTGTCATTCGGCGTGGCTCAGGTGTGTGGCCGACACTAAACCTATCTTCTCCGACTGAAAAACGGGCATGGCATCTCCCTGCCGACACCGGCTCTCCACCTAACAAATTGCGAATTTCACGGCTCTGCAAAGCGGCCTTTCTGCCACTACCGGAAGAATGGCCTCGCGATAACAGAAAGCTATGTGCACGCTACAAAGTTTCCTTTTTGGACCAGGGACAGGACAGAATGGAGCGGAAGAAATTAATTAATCGACCAATATAACCTACTGTTTGTGTGAGTAATTGGGCACGCCAATTAAATTATACGCGCCTATTTACTTTCAATCATTCAAAGCAAATACAGTACACCTTTTCGTAGTAGTGGCTTACCCCTGAGTGTACCAGAGTATTAAGCCTTGGGTGATTGCTTACCCCAACTGTGGCCTATAGGCTCTAGAGAGGCGGGGCCAGCCGGATATTATTCCTCGCAGGCGCCTAACGACTTAATAATTTATTTCGTTACGCCCCAACTTTCTGCGGCTTCCTTTCTGATGGGAGAAGCAACTCTCCGGATGATTGCGGATTATGGGGGAAACGCTGTGAGCATCAATGAAGGGGAATTATGCTCGCTAAGGCCTCACTTCCAAGATGATCAGACCACTTTGTTCCGGGGAGTTTTCAAATGCACTCCTCCGTGTTAGAACAAGCTCTCTCTGTAGGTGGGTTACACACTTAGAGGGGATAAAAGGTGTCATGTCCGCAAAAGTTTTTCATGGACACGTTCTTCGTTGTGTGATTTTTTTTTCGTCAATAATATTGTCTGTGTTTGTAGGGGCAATATGCATAATAATAAATCAATAGACCAATAATCATTAAGGTCTATGATTATCGGTGGCGTAGGTTCATTAGCGTAAGTGTAATTAGGCTCTCAGGAGTCGAGTGGCCTCTGGAGAAGGTAGTCTGCAGTATACTGAACGGAATAAGTGCTCTCAGGTCTTTCATCGCCCTCTCAACCAATCAGCAACTGAAATAGCCATAACCTAAAAATGCTATTATAGCTCACTAGTTACGACATTCATCTCCTCTCCTCTGAGTCTTACAAATATGCGGCATACCGCCACAAAATATCGAATATTTTGATGTTTTTTAAAAGCCGACCATGTTTATTACTTACCATTATGGTTTATCTTCAACATTGCAAAATAGTTGATGCGAATGAGCACTATCTGCATGCAAACCACTTATGTAAGAATAGCACGGTATAATAAAAAATCATGCAAATGATTATACGTTATCAATTCAAATTATCATATGAATATGAGAATTTATTTGGGGGTTCCTGTTATTTTCCATGTTGTGGTAGGCACACCAGGAAAAAATAGGATCATCATATTCACGTAAAGTTGTGTACTGTATATGCTGAGCGGTTTTTCAAAAATATACCTGCTTCCCTCCCACAATATCACTTCCGCATATCAGCATAATTCATAAAAATTACTGGCTAATTTTGAAGTGTTGCGGAAATGGCGTTGGTAATTTGATACTGTTTTTTTTGCTGAAAAACAAAAAATAATCAACAAATATAACGTCAAATCCTGAAATATTCATAGTGGGTTCCTTGTTTACAATTTTACTGTCTTGATGGCTGTAGTCCAAGCAGCATTTTCACATAAGTTAACTAATATCCACAATGCACGTAAGTACACCTAAGTCATGAAACAGCAATGCCAGTAAAAATTATCTTAACAAATTACCAATATACAGTATACGGTATATATTTTTTTCAAATCCGTATTAACACATATTAGAAACTTCTAAATATATTTTTTTCTCAAATTTTCAATTACTTTTAATCGAAACAGATCTTATCCGGACAAAACAACTCCAGCATATCGCTTTTTAGGAAATCAAAGTAAATATTAATTCATCGGGGAAAAAAGTTTTACAGCCCATGTTGGCTTATTTCGCAACAACAAAAAAAAATCTTTGTTGTTTAAACAATAACCCTCGCCGCTCTCCTTCAAAACAAAAAAAGCAGGGATAGATCAAACAATCGCGATGTCTATTTTTTATTGCGAATTATAGATCCGGCCTCATTGAACTCTCCCTCCCAACGGGCCTTCCGAATCCACTCAACTGTAACTGGTCATTTGGAAGTCGTACGTATGAACCGAGCTACACGCTCCTCTTCCCATAATACCCCAGGGCACCATTGTCGTCCGTCCCCATTGTTCCAGGGGTGCTCTATTGTTAGAGTCAAGCCTTAGCCTAACGTGCTCTGTAATGAANCCACCCACCATCCCTTCCAACCCCCCCGCAAACGCGAACCAATTTACGCGCTTCTCTAATGTTGTACAAGAGCAGTAATTAAATTCTTGACATATACAGCCATGTACTATTTGGTAAGGCTTTACCTCGGTTCATTTACCATTTTGTGGGAGAGTAGAAAAGAATTACTATGGATTGATGCAGCGCGTTTTTCTTTCTTCTTTTTTTTATCCTCGGCATTTGAATTAGGAGTTTAGCCATAGTTCTAAAAGCGTTTCAAAGTTTCGCCTAATTATAAAGTTCCTTGGTGGAGTCTCAAGACTGCTGAGGAAAAATTGTCCCCCCTCCCCCCTCAAGGAATATTGATGTGGACTTGCTCACTTGCAAATATGTTTTCGGGTAGTGTTAGAAAGTATGGCATAATCTTTTTTTTTTAAAGAGAGAAAGGATAATAAAAAAAACTGTTTCAACTCCTTTGAAAACTGACCTTTCCCAATATTTTGCTCAGTTCGTGCCACGCAACAGATTTTTTTTTTTTTTGTGCCAGCCTCGCAAGTAGATTTCCATCTCCAGTGTATGCATAGCAACAAAATATCGCTATAATTGCTCGCATTTTCATTCCCGCACGAAATCACAGCCGGAATAATAATAATAAAAAAACACTGCCTCGTTTCCCTGCAAGATTGTATTTTCCTCGTCTCTCTCTCGGTGGGAGCACCAGCCGGGGGATTAACTTGAGCACACCCATTCCTGAATGTGCCGCAATTCAACTGCGGAAAAACTGCGCCCGTACCTTCAATACTATTCCGCAGCAGCTCTCCAAATGATAGGAATTAGTTATCAAGTACACATTTCACGGCGTATTAAACCCGCGACGTCGACTTCAAAGACATCCCATTCGACAACAATGAACTCTTATAAAGAAATTGTGTGCGCAGTACAGGGTGCTGCATAAAGTGAACCCTATAAAGGAGTTCACACTATAGAAGTTTGTCTGAACTATTATGACACATCCTGTGTAATATCTCTCCAATATTTTTATTGACACGCACTGCTGCTGGGGGGTTGAAGGTTGACAATAGAAGTTGGGCTATATTTCTGTTCAGTCACCCGTTATTTTCCGGGGATATACTCTGCTGCTAGAGGGAATTATTAACTTTCCAAACAAGTGAATTCTGGCTGGGACCTTTGGGCAAGTAAAAGAAGCGTCGTGCCTCACACCCCCCCCCCCTACTGTTCCTCTTCGAAGCGAACTAATTTTCCCGGGAGTTTTCCAGGCATTTTGTCACATTACTCGTGAGTGAAAAGACAAAGGCAAGTTTAGAGGGGAGAATTTGCCACCTCACTTGGATTGGAGAGGAATGCTGGGGCTTCGAGAGAGAGAAAGAAAAAATAGTAGAGAATTTTCTATCCTTCTTTTTGTTTTGTTTCTTCGTTTTTTTTTGGTACGTTGAGTAATTGTGAAGCGTAGCGTTTGACCGCTGTGACGTGCGATGTTCCCATGTGAAGGATCCGGGCTTAAGCGAGGTATTTCGTTCGAGAGATAAACCGCGATTAGGGCGATGAAGCAGCGAAAAATGCTTAGCAACCGCAAATTGTAGGTTAACGAGCCTTGCAGGAATTTAGGGAGGGCCAGGGGCTGATTACAGGCTGCTTGCCAAGATATTTCGATCCCGGGTCACTTTATTGTCCTATTAGTAAACCCTATAAAAATTTCAGCCTTTGGGAGGAGCTACAATAAACAAGTTGATAAGAAACATCCCATAAGAAAACTGCTCCTGATTTTTCGTGTTTTCTGGAGAAAAATATATCTGGGCATTTTCCTGTTTCCTGTTTGACATATGATGCTGTTCTACATTTTTGCTAATAGTGACATGCGATTAAAATTTAGTGCGAGACCGCATTTTCCCCTAGTGACGATTTTAGATAATTAAGGCTAGTTAGCAGGGCAGACAAAACGCCTGAAAATTAATACACTTAAAATATAGCAGGCTGATTCACGCCTCTCATCACAACGCATGCCCAATTATGCCACCAGCACTAATTTTAGGCTAAATTATCCCGGGCGCCCCTATGCTAGTTAACGGTCCACTTATTTACATTTTCGCTCCAGCACTATACACCTGCATCTCCAGTTGCACCGGGACCCTAATGGCCTAATTTCACATACTGTGCTTGGGTGTCCAACGCAGCAAAAACACAACAAAAACAGGCTGCCCGTGTTGTTCACACGAAAAACCTGTTGTGAAGGCCCCACTTTCGATAAACTGACCTAAGACAACGAAGAAGAAAGTAAGTCACCACCCAAGTGAAGGTCGGTCGGTCTCCATGAATGTCAGTACACGTCACTATTATTATTGGGGACAAACAGGGTAGTGGAGAACCGGTTGGAATAGGAATTGGCAATAGGAGGTTTGGCGTCGGTTTGGGCAAAACGGCGGGC
Source organism: Catajapyx aquilonaris (assembly GCA_000934665.2). Lineage (NCBI taxonomy): Eukaryota > Metazoa > Arthropoda > Diplura > Dicellurata > Japygidae > Catajapyx > Catajapyx aquilonaris. The sequence continues at coordinate 43,533 of KZ538124.1, forward strand.
GTCCGGATAGAGTCATCAAATCCGCTTGCAGGACTAGACTTTGTCTGTCTGCCTAGTCCTAGATAAGCACGTTCGGCGCCCTCAAGCCCTGCAAAACATGCCGTCCTCCCGAACCCAACGATCCTATTTGCTCAAGGCCCCCCAAATTCCTTCTCAAATCCTTTATAGGCTCTGTACGTCCCAGCCCTTCTACCCCTAACAGCTTGGTTAAATCATCTCCTGGAAGATCCAGATTCTCGTGTTTGTCGCTTCCTGATGGATTTCCAGGACTAATAACACTAGAGGGGGGGGGGGAGGGCTGGACTGGATTTGTTCTCTAGGACCCAGCAAGGTCTGCAGTAACCACTGGTTTTACAGGAACCGGCGCCAACTTCTGATCAGGAAAGTTGTTTGGAAATATTTCAGAAACTGAACAAATGCAACCTAGTGTTCTGACGTAAAGCTCTGGAACGAACCTGAGAGGCTGCTCGTATCAATTTTGATCCCCTGCCCTGGGGAGAAACTCTGGCAACATTGTTGTCAAAACAATGAAGCTGCGCAAGTGTGGGTGCGCACTTGGTTGCGTTCACAGCCCACTGTACGTAAAAAACCAAAATTGTGCAAAATCGCCGATTAAGTGTTTACAATACACATTTATTTTCACCCTTAAGTTGATACAACCTACATTCGTATGACGAATCCGCCCACAATATCCTTCAGACTGCACAGGACGATCCCAAGTCGTAACATTCCGCAACTGAGTTTTATGGCGCGTTTCGAATGTCTGCCGCCCCCTCTCTTTTAAACAGTAACAAGTAAAGGGGCTAATCAGTCATCCACTTAGCAGTGCAACCAGCTTTTCTGGCGCATCCTGTGGCTTCTGGAGGGCCCGGTAAACAAGAACATAACTCCGGCTAATGGGATTGGATACAAACCTTCCCCGAGTTTTATAAATAAAGTTTGCGAGCCAATTGGAAACACCGCAGAAACAACCCGGCAGATTCTATCAGAATAATATAAAAAATCGGCCTATTATTTGATAGTTTTTTTTTCTAGAACCATCAATTGTCAACCGGAATGTTTCTTCTGGTAACAGGCCTGGCTTTTCTATAGTTTTTTTTTTTGCACCGACCTTTTCCCCCTTTTATCTCCTTTTGCTTAAAGTGTATTTTACGACTTGAGAGAGTTGCGAGAGGAAATTCGAATAGGCGTAATGGCGGGATGGCATTCGAGAAAGCGGACAGAAATAGCAGGGGGCTGGAGAAGAAGAAAAAAAAAAAGCTGGGACGAAGGGGATGGTGGAAAAAAAGAAGAAGAAGAAGGAAAGATGCTTCCCAATTCCGCACACTTGTCTGTCGCGACGGATACTATAAAAGGAGGGAAAGGTACACTGCACTTACACGACTTTGTCGGAGAAAATGTTCGGGAAGTTGGAAGAATCCCTCCGATAAGGAGAACTACTTTAGCTACTAAGCCTCCAATTTTTTTTGACTGACAATCTGTACAGTATTTGCGCACACTTTGCAGTTCAGCCGTTCATGGCGTGGTTCAGTGAAATAATAATAATGATCTGGGATTTACGCTGCCTTGAACACTCACTAGTTTTTAAAAAAGTTCAGAAGACAGGTCGTACTTTCACTGTACCTTCGGCAAAATGTACTGTACTGCAAACAATATTATATGTACACTTTGCAAATATAGGGTAGTGCAAAAACATTATATCATTATATAGATTTTTATATGAAGAACCAGCTCCTGTGATTCTGCCTGATATAATATTTCCTTAAGACATACTGTATATTCAATCAACTCGAAATGTGGACATAATGAAGGGTTAACTGTATGCAATAATTTACATTATAAAAATTAAGGACTGTATATATATATATATATATGGCTTACGTATATAATATGCATATTACCCTCTGGACACAATCTATATAGTGTTTGGCAGTTTTACTACTTTTTCTGAAAATAATATTCCGACTGGTAACGGGTGATACTGTAACACTTCCCCTTTTGCTAATAAGTGCAAAAGTTGATACAAATTGTGTCAACCAGATGGCAGCTTGCTTAGAAACCCTGCTTCTGCTGGGGTTTGGTCGATGCATTAATTTTGACTTTGAGAGAGAGAAGCTTCACCAGCATGAAAATGCATTGCATCCCATGCCAATTTTGGACTGGACCATATAAACATGGCTCTCTGACTCTCTCTCTGTCTGCGTTTGGCTTCTTCTTCCGCTTGGTTTAAAATTGCGGCCGGGCAAAAGGAGGCCCTTTCATTATAGAATCCCCTCGCAGTTTGCGAAGGGCTGTATATTAGCCTAGAGACACAAAGTGTTTTGTCCCGAGCAATGAGGTCACTGTGATTGAGATCCAGATATGGGGAATTTATCACCTGCCTACCTCGTATAAAAGCAGCCTAATTGGCATTTTCGTCGCCCTTTTGTTGCTCAAAGGGACTAATGCGCTCCATCCAATGTTCTTTGTTCATCAAGTGCTTCCGTGAATAATAAATTTTCCCCCACCCGCCCCCGTACACTTTCCCAGCTCCAGTTACAGGCAAATCTCCCCTCCTCCCTCGACTGCTGTAAAGCAAATCCGGTCTAGTTTTGTCCCAAAGCCACCTTCGCCAACTTTCTTGCCAAGATTCAACTGTCAGTTGCAGGAGAAGGTGCAGCATCCTTAGACAACTGGGGAATAACAGGCTTCTAAATCGCTGCAAATTCTCCCCTCTCACTTCTTGCTTCTTAATCCTTCTTATCGAACCATTTCCGTCTGCTGCAAGCTAGATATGCACGAATTTTAGTTTTTGTTGTTATAATGTTTTTTGTAGCCAAGTACGCCTGCAGAGACTGATACTTTGGGTATAGCATCGTGTTTCTCTCCTCCGGCTGTCCAAGTCTGGATTTTCAGTTTGGTGCTGGTTGTAGATATGAGGGACTATGAAAAGAAACTCTTCTTTCGCTGCAGACATAAACGGAGCTGACAAAACCGCTTCACAACGTGCCAGAGAGAATATTGATTCGACGTACTGTAAGTCAGTCTTCTGGGATTATTTTCTAAGACGTCAGACACTGCCATGCCTGAAGATTGTGTTAAATTCTCTCCTTGAAATTTGGGCTATAGTTCAGCCAATGCGGAACATGCGAAAAAAATAATGAGTTTTAGCATTTTTGCTAAGGTAAATTAAATCCAATGTACAGTACGTGCGTTTTGAAGGAACGTCAGAGTATGCTGATTAATTCGCGTTTTTTTCCGCAGAGAAAAGGAAGGCTGTAATCTTTCCCCCAGAAGCACTGCCGGAACGCTTTAAAAAATTCTGAAATCGTAAAATGAAGGCAATTTAGAGCTTCACGTCAAGGACGTAAGTTATGGGTGATGGGAAGTCCCGTGTGCCGTTAGGCAATGAGAATGTGGTTGGTATTTGAAAATAAGCAGCATAATGATGCTTCTAGATGGAAGAAAATGAGGCGATTAAATCGGAAATATATGGATATCTTGCTTCTAATAATTTCTCAAATAACGATTTAATAAAAGAGGCACCAACATTGCACAAAAACTACAGATATAACGCTATAGAGATAATACTTTTTTGCATATCTGCACTGTAAAGAAATCATGCAACTGTAATAAGATATTTCCTCGTGTGGAAAGTAGTTGTTCAACAGAAACGTGCTTGTGAATATAATGTCAGTTTTTTTACTTATATATTTTATTTTCAAAGTTTGAATACCATGGCCTGAGAAATTACATTTTATGGGCCGACTATTATTGCGTGACTGTACTGTCATGTTATCACGTAACTTTTCTGTACAGTGTTACTACAACTATGGCAAGGGGCTTCCACAGTGTAGCAGTATCAAATGAAAACATGAAGAGTGTGAAAGCAAGTATGTCAATATTTTTCAACCCCTTCAAGCTTTTATGAGACAACTGCTTGTTTACTTTAAAATCGCGGTAACTCGGCACATAATATGATGCAATGATAGCGGGCAAGTGAGCTACTTCCTTTTTCCGCATCAACAATATCTTGTACGACTCTTTAAACGAACCGCAGTTCATTCATAGAGGAAATAACAGTTCGAGGAAAATAATAACGTGCATAGTACACGCCATCGGCATCAGATTGAAGCTTAAATAAAGGCAAGAGTGGGAAAATTCGTGCCTAGACCTGTCTGGTGCAACAATCTCCAACATTCTCATTGTAACCTGCTGTAAATAGAGGATTTAACCACCAGTTGAGTTCATCCATCCACAGCAGCATATTCCTCCATCAAGGATGATTCCCTTGAGATTACACCACCCTTACAACCTCCAGGCAGTGTCACGACACGTAATCTGACGCTTTCAAACACTAATACGCAGTAAATGAATGTATGTTGCGTGTCAGGAAGGATCTTCCCCTCTCCATCTTGCTTGGGCTCTCTCCGACTGACGGAGATGAATTAACGCATGATATGTAATGAAATTAGGAGGCCTTAATTGAAGGACGGCCATTTTCTTGTTTCATCCCTCGGATCTTTCAGGACGCTCCGGATTCTCGTCCATCACCGGAAGATTCCAGCACTGCAAAGTGATTAGCAGTGTTGATTAATGGCGCTTGTCCGGGCTTATCCGGCCGAAATGGTGTTTAGGAAGGCGCGTGCTGGCTGTTTCGGTTGGAGATTCTCGGGAGATCTGGCCTCCTAAATATGGAGGGAAAAGGTGAGCTCCACCACCAAAAGAGGATTATAACTATGATTCATGCCTCTGGCCTTTGCTTGCAAAAAATATGAAGTAAATGACTTAGTAGCACGTGCCGTCCCACTTATGTAACGCCTTCTGACAAGCGGATCTGTGTTCGCTTCATTAGAGAACTGAAAGATCAGGCCAAGCCCCAGATACTGTAATGCTTCTGCCTAATGTGTGGCCCCACTGTCGGTCTTGTAACGTGAATGAAGCCTCATAAAAGCGTTTTTTTTGCAATGTATATGTTAAAGTGGTCGTTTTTGTTCAGCGTACATAGAAACCACACATTAAGTCTGACACTTCCAACTTATCTGCACTGCGAAAAAAATTGCGACATGAATGTTGCATTAGAAGCACATGAAAGTGTGTGGACACATGCAGGATGTTCGCAGTGGTAAATTATGAATCGTCGCCCTCTTTATCGCGACTGGCGACTAATTCTGTACATTCATATCAGAGAAAATGATCGGAATGTCGAGGAATTTTGGCAATGTTGCTTATGACTTGGGTTCAAACTGATGAGCGTGTTAATAAAAGTCAGTGACACACATTTACTTGGCGCAGAAACAGTTAGAGTGAAAATGTTATTTAGGTTTATTAGTATTTTTGCTGTTTAAATTCCTTATCCATACTAATATTGGTCATTGCTATAGTCTAGTCGAGCCTGCACATTGCTCATGCCATTACCTGCTTTTTTGTTTCATTCATTAGCTAAATTGAAGCCGTAGAAAATTTTCCATTGTCATAATTTCGCAATGTGTGGACAGCATGAATATTTCATAATATTACAGTTTTAAATCCCTCGTTGAACTAATACTGCAGCAGCACAGTCCTTGTCACGCAAAAAATACTGTATATATACCGCTGTTGCAGCACATTCAGTTCTAGCGCATCGTGCCATGTGCATGAATCTCAGTTGAACCGTCGTGTTTAAATATTTGCTGCACCTGCCAAGGCCCCCCCCCCCCATTTTTTTAGTGCACCATGGACAATATTCGCATATAATTACGTCCTCGCATTGATACTAACCGAAAATAACTCCGGCTCTGCGTACAGTGGTCATTTTTACGTCAGTCGGTTGACCTGGCTGGCACACTCTTCGAAGTCTAACATCAGCCGTGAAGGACACCTTTTAAATGTTGGGCTTGTCGTCACAAGTGCTTGAGCCAAAATTTTCAAATTTTCTTTTTTATCCGGTAGCTCCAGCAATGACAAGAGAATTATTAGAAACAAATCTCCGCCGGTCACATGTGGAGTGACAGTGAGTAATTACACGCTATTGTTAGCTAAGAGCAGGTTGTGTTGAAATACCTGGCACACTACATCGCCAGCAGGGGGGTTTAAACTTCCAGAAGATTCAGGTTGGAAAAGAGAACGTGGCACTAACTGCGGCAATTCGATTGAGAGACACTGGAAACCAATAAAATTAGACGTAACGCGAGGGAGGCCTGTAAAGTACACACGGAGATAGAATCACTTGGAAACCATGCTTGTTTATGAAGCGAAACACTCTTTCGCTAATGATTGCGTCGTTTTTCCCCTGCTGCATAAATTGCAGAAAATCAATCTCGCATTTTTACAACAATTGTCACTTTTTTTGTGAGTGCACTTCCAACTTGAGTCCCACTCCATTTTCACCTGCATCAGGCAGCGTAACAACAACCAGCAAGCACTACAAAGTTGCACAAGCCCCGAACAATGCACCCAAGTGCACCAGGCAAGCCCACGACACTGTGCAGCAGACTGCAACGAACGACAATCACATTCTTCCGAACAATAAGGCCCGGGTGGAAGACGAGACTTCGCGTACAAAATTGAACCCTGAAAAAAAAAAGTTAAAATTGGCAGACATTCTGCAGGCCTTAGGACGTCTCCTTTTTTTCCCCACCCACCCACCCCCACCCTCAGAGCCGAGAAAACTATTCGGAATAGATTCCTTCAAGTAGGGCAAAATTTCTCTCCCGCACTGGATTGAGTTAGTCGTAGTGCACAAGTTGGGAGAAGGCCGCGTTGCAAGGACCAAACACAAAGACTCCAAGGCAGGAGCAGGGGCAATCGATCTATCTTCTCCAGGCCTCTGAACTTGGGAACCGAAAATCCCTCTTTCGCCTCCCCCCTCAACCCTACAAAAGTCGTCGCCTAGCTAGCTATGGTGGTTTGGCCTAAGAAAAAAGGTTGGGGGGGACATGGCGGTAGCCTACCAAACAAAGCGAGGCCCCCCCGTGCAAAAGTGTCGAGAGATTTATAGTGTGTTGGAGGACAATGAGAAACGTCAGGGGGGCGCTGTGGTGTGTCCCTTTTTCCAACATGGAGCGTTCCGATACTGCTGTAATCTATCGGCTCCGACCGGATGATGATGCCCCCGGATTCGTGTTGTCCTCCCCCCCTCTGAACACTAATTCATCACTTCCTTGGAGCCTGTCAGCTGGGGAAGGTCCGCAATGGTCATTACCACAGACACTTCTCTTGTTAAGGACTCTTCTCTCCCATACCTTCTGGAAATAGATCTTTAGGAGAGAAGAGACAAAGAATTCCAACGCAAAATCGCTCTAATCTAAGCTTAATCCGAGGTTTTTAAATATGAAACAACAGGTGCTTAGACAGGTTGGTCTCATTGTGTCAGAGTGTGTGGTGTATATAACGGTGATTGCTAAGCTCCCGGGTTTTCCTAGGGCCTTGCTCCCCAAAGTCACCCAAATGAGTATTAATTAATCAAGGCAGAGTAACGCGGGGGCTGTCGGATTGACGGCCTTGATTTCATTGTTGCCGCCGGGTAGAGAGGGGGGAACCTATTGTGGTACGAAACAAAGTTCATCACAAGAGTGTGCAGCTTATTCATTACTTGGGGGGTGAGCTAGATTAGCGCTTTAACCCCCGCGTATATAGCGTTGGATGCAGGCCAGTGGCAATTTACAGCTACTGCTATACTTGGTGCATCGCTGTAACCAACTTAAGGCGGTTTGGCATGATCGCAAGCCGCAATACTGTAAACACAAACAACTGATTATGCAATATGCATCGCACCTTATGGACTTGAAAGTTCATGACAGTATAGCTGCTTACAAATAAGCAGTACAGTGCCAAAAACGTAGGTTATTTGTAGATAATCAAGCAGTATTCAGACTTTGAGTTATTTACATAATTATAATCATGGATGTATTCACCTGGACGAAAATTAGTTGTTTACCAAAAATACATCCCTCGTGCCCTGACCTCCCTGATTATTATGAACCCCCCCCCCCCCCTTTTGAATCGTACGGTGCACCCAGAGAGTTTAGAGCCAGCTACAATCAGCCATGTTTATTTTGGTGCCAATTTATAGTAAATTGGGAATGAAACATTCATTCGTGNCCCCAACATTTATGCAGAGTAATTCCAAGCCTGGTCAACACCATCAGAGTAAAATGACAAAACTACCCTCGGAAGCGTGCTAGGCTACAGGGTGTGCCATAAACGATTTATTTAAAAGCGACCTGTAGGCACATTTTGGTGATCGCCTGCTGTAAGACATTCCGAAACACCCTGTGCTGAAGCTGATGGCTTCTTCCGCCCCTGCTACTTTACCCCCCTCGGAGGCCGGCAAAGACTCTGATGAGGCATTAGGGAGGAGCAAGAGAGACAGACTCGGGGCATCTGCCTCGTGTCAACCACCTCCTGGAAGTCATAATAGGACGCCTAATGGAAGTGAAGGAAAACAGGAGACCGTTGTGCAAACCAGACATGCTTATTGCGACTCTGGCTCTTCCTCTCTTGGGGCACCCGGAATCCCAACCTCGACATCACCTTCTCTCTCCTTTCTCCTAGCTTAATCATGCGCCCTTCGTTTTTTTTAAGTCTGCAAAAAAAAAGGCTTCTGTGGAATTTGAACCTGGTTATTACAACAATTCTAGAGCAAAAATTCTCTCAAAAGCAGTATACAAATACCTATTAATTTTCTTCCGTCACGAAGCAGCATACGCCATCTACATATTATTATTTGATATTTCCTTCCTAACGTTCATTCGACTCGTCATGTCATGCCGGGTTTTAAGCTAGTAAATATATAAATAAATTATTAAATGAAATTACAACATCAATACACGACATTGTAGCTAAATGGCCACATTTCTTATTACATTTTTTGTAATCCGGTCGATTGGCCTAAAATGAAATCCAATTCGGCCATTTTTCTTCATTATGCGGCCGGAGTGTAGTGTATTAAGACTCCGGGAAGCCAGAATTAATGTAGTGTAGTTAAGTAAAGCCGCGTAAATTAAGCACCGTATCGTAAGTGTTTCCGTTAAGAAAACCGGAAGAAAATCTAAGGAAGAAACCCAAGTGTTGAACATAAATCTCCAGACGTGTTATCTTCTTGGAAAGAAATTGGTTTGCAAGGTTTAATCTTTTCCCTTCCGGTCGAGGTGAGGGATAAAAACAGGTGCGATCAATTATTCTCCTTTTTTGGTAAAAACAAAAGAGATTTTTAAAAGACAAAAAAACCAGTAAGAATAAGATACATCCCCACAACCGTGGCCTTTCTTTCACCTACATAAATTTCATTTGGTAAAAAGGTTCTCTTTTTGGGCAGCTGAGCCTATCCTTTAATTAAACGTCAGACGTTCAGTGAAATATTTTCAAGACGTCCTTAGCTATTTTTCTTCACTGCATAGCTAGCTACTTTTTTTAGCACTCTGGCTGATGATGTTTCATTACACATTCATTGCATGCTCCTAGGGTTGTCGCGCCCCATAATAAAAGCCCAGAAACAAACCGATTTTTACTTATTGCATTCCGTCATATCATGTTGCAAGTCTGCAGAATATTTCGGGGTCGTTTACTGACTCTCATTCGTCAATGGAAAAGATATTAAGCTCTCGGAAATTTCTAGGTAATGCTTGTTATCCATCTCGTTAAATGCTTGTAACTGAATTAATCCCACTAATTAAAAAATAAAATCCGTCTCATTTTCAAAACCGGGGCAGATGGCAAATAGACGACAGGAACGAGAGCAATGAATTTGGAAGGAAGAAACCAAATTATCCTGTTAAGCTCATTAAGCAGATTAACGATAGGAAGGACCCTTCGACTTTTCGAGCGCCCCCCCCCCCCCACACTGCTTTAATATTACCGGCTGGATTAGAGCAGTTTCAGTAGTTACCGGTATTCTATTAGATATAGTCATTAAATACTTGTTGAAATGCTGCAGCTGCCTCTGCATTGTCTAACGGCAAAATTGAGGCCAATTACAACTGCATAATTACTTTACTGATGCTTCCTGCAGTACTACTGCCATTAGCTGCAATTATCCGGTGCGACATAAGTGGGAACGTTTAGCTCAGTACACATCACATGCGTTCAAATAGATAACATGCACCTGCACAGTTCCAAAGTTATAATCGAATATAATCGGGGCAGCTATTATATGCCGCTAATTAGAGGACGCCAGGTCTGTATATAAGGACAATCGGAAATAGTAATCGTAATGATTGTTGGCCTTTTAATAATGCCAAGTAGATTCCCATACTGTCGGAATCGTTGGTTAACTGCAATAAACGAAATTTATTTTGATGTGTCTGTGAGGTGGTCCAATCAAAGGCAGAAACAAAACCGTATACGCTTGCAACAGTAGATTGCAAATACAATCGCGATGAATTATTACAGTGGCGTAATTTGCTTACTCTGGAATTTGATTATCACGTACGAAATTCAAGAAGCAATTACCAACGTTCTCAATTATTTCATTTGTGTGAACTGCATGGACTGTATTCACCACTAACTATTCAGCACTTGTGCAATGGCTGGACTCCACCAAGAGTCTATTGCTCTATAGGAAAATGTTTCTCACTTGTGAACACTATTCAGGATATTGTTTTGCCAAAATTTGGAAGATTGCCAATAGTTCATGCGAAGTTATTTCACATCCTATGTCCTGGTATCGACTCGTTCAGTACGCGACATTACATTTTCTCATTCATCTGAACGGCTTATCCTGCAATATTATGCAATTTGTCATCCTTCTCTGCTTGCTGGGAAGTATTTCCTGGCTCAAAATTTGCTCGTCATTGGCCAGGTAATCTCAAAGACATGCAAATTAAACGTAGCATTAAAACTAACTTGTTAGAGGAATCAAAATTGCTTCAGAAGTACTGTACGATGCGCGTCTGAGATCCACACGACAAAGGCAAGTTTTAAAACAGGTTTCTTCCACGAGATCACAAATGTACCGTAAGCCCATCTTGAAGTCGCAGCCTGAACTTGGAGAAGATGAAATCTCCTTGCTTTATGGAGATTTTATTTCCGCTTTACTACTACTTCTCCGGAACTTGACACTGATATCCGGGGGAGGCTATCCACGTTAGAACAATAAAAAGTTTTGAAAATGAAAAAAAAGAGTGGTCGAATGAGTACAGTCTTGCATATTTGAAAATGGGTTCATGTCGAGAGGTTTCTCGATTCGGTCAACATCGTGTTTTGATTCACTTCAATTGATATTTACGCTGCCAAAAAAAGAGAGGGTTTGGGTCTTGCCCCGAGAGTTCGCATGGTCATCGACAGAAACACAATCCCTGTTTGTTCACTTGATTATATCCGGAGTTCCGACCATTACCATAGCCAAACATGCACCATACAAATTCCCTCATTTGTGCAATTCATACATAATCACCCCACTTCAGCTCTTATGCGGATTCAGTAAACATGTTTCGTGCTTATTGACGTCATGTTATACACCCACGTGATTATTTTACGCTTGCCTATTGACGCCTGACAGTTTTTTTTTATTGCCTATTCACACCTTTTTTACCTTCTCGTCCTGGTTTTTTTTTTTTTAAAAAAAGGGAGAACGAGCCGGAACAAGCTTGAAAAAGGCAATATCGATGTGGATTTGTCGTCACCAAACTCCCATCCTTTAGTTACCCCAGGGTCTGTAATGAGGACAAAAATGTCGGGTGCACTGTATGCTCCATGAGCAGATTGAAAGAATCCAGTCCCTGCCTTTAGGTCATCCACAGTCGATATTCTGCAGCCCTCCTCTATACCGTATAATAATACTAACAGACAAGTACATGCACCTAAGTACTGCAGAAGGCAATGTGTGCACGCTACAGTTTTGATTAATTGTTCAGCTGGAGAGCAATTCGCCATAAACTCTGGAGGCAACAAGGCAAAGTTTGTGCATGGTAAGTATAAAGCGGTGTAACGTCACGATTTGAAGCAACCTCTTGCAATCGGACCCAAGAGCTGCTTCGAGTCGAGAGGTTATACTTGGGGAAGGACCTGATAAGAGGCAGCAAGGGAATAGAGTTCTGCGACTTGTCATCGCATATCATGTGTGAAACGGAGTGCAGATTCGCTTGGACGACTTGGTAGAAGCCGCAACACTGTGCAACACAGCTGCTTTTATGGGGAGCCTCCCAAGAAACTCCTTGTCCTTTGCAGGCTATTGTGGCGGAATTCTATGGTTTTAGTTTGCTTGAAACGAAAGGCTGGATCCTATGTAATAAATGATGCAATTATTTTTTAAGTTTAATATTATCATTGCTTAATACGTATCATATTAAATACTGTACGCGTATAATCAAAAACATTGAGCAAAAATAATAATAAAAAACTAGGAAGCGAATAAATTGAAATCAAACAAATTAATGGTGCATAATAGTTTACTAATTATTTCACATGAGTCAGTGCCCTTTCCCTAGTACTGTACTGTAATTCTCATTACAGGAATCCGGGGCTGCACTTCAAAAATTATGCATGACCTGGAATGTTTGAAGACTTCCTTTTGTTCGAAGTTTGAATCCAGGGCTCATTAGAGTGAGAGGTCGTTAGAGCTGACCAATTCAACCAGGCGCAAAAGCACTATTCTGGAAAGAATTGGCTCGAAAAATAAGTCATGCCCTGTGACTGTAATCAATTTAATTGCTTCAACATTTTTTTTATTTTACTTGCAAGAGCACTGTATGTATAAATGGACGTTCGGTCCAAGACGAAAAATCCTTTTGGAAGGGACATGATAATCTTCCAGAGAAGGAGACTCGAGGAGACCTAATGGTCAAAATTACACTCGATGGTTTCGGGCAGCCATATGGAAATTGTGTGCTTAGACAGACATAGAGAGAGAGAAAAAAAAATGGGGATCAGTTTCTGCGGCTGCTGATCCAAAATCGATAACTCTAAAGCTCTTCTCAAACCAAATCTGCATGGGGAGAATTTTTTTTTCGGTATGAAATGAAATTCTGATTCTTCTTCTCAAAATGCAGTAGTCCCGTGATTGTAACGGTTACCTATAATCGATTCGGAATTTAATCACCACTGCTCTTTGGAACCTTCCAGCTTCTGGGAAGTGGAGTATTTAGGACTCGGTGCCTTACATTTATGCAGTGTGCTCCTCTCTAGCTGTGTGTGTGTCGCACTATACCTTACAAAGATTCTCAGCAGATGCCACTTTCACTTATTATTGAACCCTTTGGAACGAAGCCTAAACGACACCTAGTGTAGAAATATTGCACGTGCCTTTGCTACACACTGTACAGTACACTGAGCGGTAGCTGCAAGGATATTGTTAAAAGAGGATATTACCTGTAGTTTAAATTAATAAAAATTACTCTAAACATATTCACACAAAATGTAATTAGTTTTTTCCTTGTGTTTTGAACGAATAATTACACAAAGAAAATAGTACATAATTATGGCGCATTGCTAATGATGCGTTTGTGAGATATGGAACATGACAGACAAAAAAAATCGTGTCAGGCACGACAGGAACACCTAATCAAGTGGACAAGACCGAGACGAGAGTCCTAACTGATAATTAACTTGTTCAGAGAAAAAGGTTAAGCAATTTATACCTACGCACGACAATTGCACATAAAACGCGAGTGAGAACATTTTCTAGGGAATCATGAAAAGCAATTGTTCTCTAGTGAAACTTTAACTTATATAAAAGTCTCCCTGATGCGCAAGTGATGCTGTCCTTGAACTTCTCATACAGTAACCCTACTTATTAATTAATATTGCATGAAAACCGCTTACGTATAGTTAGAAAAAAAACACGAGAAACTTTATTATAGATATTTATTTTACAAATTTTAACTAATGACAGTCCAAAAAAGTCAGACATTTCCAATGTCTTTGCAGAATTATTTTCTCTGGGTGCAACTATCAGAACTGATCATACTGTCAAGCAGCATTATTCTAATCAAGCAACAAAAAAATGCGAAATTATGTTCAATAACATTTGCAGACCTGTATGTCAGGCCTACTCGTGTAATTATGTATGAAATCAAAATAGAAGCAATCTAAACTGCTTTAAACTTCTGTTAGTTCTGTAATATATTGCATTGTTACCAATGCAAAAGTATATTTTTTTCTTGCCGCCTGATCCAATGATATAGATTAAGTTATTAGCTACTTTTGTTTCACACGCCTGTAATGACATCGCATTAGACTTGGTGCAACTTCCCTGTTTTTCAACGAAAGGGTAATTAATCCGCCGTCCCTTTCCTATCACCTGTCCGCTTCAATAGTCGTAAACAATGCCTGGGGGTGAAACAATGTGCAAAGTTAACCGTTCCAGTAAGGCTAATTTGTTGCTGCCCATTAATTTGTCTGCGGCAACTTCTAATCGATTAACTCTTTAACAGCCAAAACTTCGTTATCTCGACCTCTGTTAAGGTGATGATTCGATTATGTTGGAGCAAAGTAAATGTGCAGGGAGCAAAATTTCACTTGGGAAACTTGCGCATAAATTTTCCTCCACCCCCCCAGTAATATAACACCCTCCTTACTAATACCTGAGTTCCTGAATACATTATACAGTCGACCGCAATAATAATGCATACAGGCTCAGAATATGAAGACTCAATTAAAGAACAATTTAAGTGCAAAGTTATCCACTTCTGTGGCTGATATACCGGGTGTCTCATTTGGCCGTCATTTTATCCCCCCACACTTTCTTTGCCTACACTTTTTTTTTCCACCACCGTGACCTAAAAGTGAGACGTGGTTCCAATCGGACCTGACTTTTTCCGGCGGGAATGGACATAAGTGCGGCGCATAAGGTGACAAAGTGCACCCGCACGCGTAATTTGTCAGAAGGAACGTTCCGGAGGCTACTTAACGTGTCAGCGGTGGCGACAAGGAGGCCATTTTGGGCCGGGACCATTTATTGCCGGGTGGGTGCGATGCAGGATCTATGTGTGTGTATAAATGGCGAGGGTATAAGGCCGGAGCTACACTAACTGAGAGATTCGGAAATGTTTCCGGGAGAAAAGAGGGGGCTGATGCAGAGAGAGCAGCAGCAGCACTGAGGGGTCCAAAATATGTGGAATTCCGACCGCGGGAATTCCACGTGGAGAAGAAAAGCTGGTGCTGACATTGCTCTTGCCGCTGCAAGCACCACCACTAGAAAGCACAGGACTTGGAAATATATGTTTTCCAACCCTTTTCCTATATATACAGTCACATCTTTTTAAATAATTAAGTTCAACAAACTGTATAACTTTTCCGGACAAATCAGCTTGCACGCTGATATGGGATAATAAAAAGTTATGACAGTACTGTACTGTAAGTAAAATTCTGCTCTAGTTGTTAAGGACTTACGGATGATTTTAACATTCGCATTGGAGGATCTAAAAACTCGTCGATTCATATGGATGGATTATTTTACAGTGCGAGGGAACAAAAAATCACAGACATAATTATGCTGCGGTATGAAATAGATGACACTGCATGCATTATGGATTATACAGACTATTATACAGATTATGTAGTCTAGCTCAACATTTTGGAGTAACAATAGCGGTTAAAATTTAATTCGGATTGTGGACTAGGCGGATTTTGTTGGAGGCAGCAAGAAAAAGGATGCGAAGGACATGCCACTTGTACTAGTTGTACTATATACTGAAATACTGATGCCCCGAGGTGAGAGTTTCAGAAACTGGTGCAGATGACATCAAAATGTAACATTGAAACGTACACCTAAAGGGATTTGCATGCAGCGCAACCGTGTCTGCCCAGAGTAAAAGGGTTTTTAAATAGGATTTTTAATGAGAATTTTCACAACCACCCAGTCGCGGTCGGTGACCTAAAATATAGCTTTTCAATATATTTGCAAATCTAAAATCTTCCTCTACTTCATTGATGCCCGTATTCGATGCAAATGTCGATACACTTTATTATCTGTGACCAGCGATGTCCAATGTCCAGTACTATCTGCCCTGTCCTATAAACCGATTGAGATCAGTTACGATGCACTTCAATACCACATGCTGTTCAATCTCGCACATTTCATGTCCATTTGCACATTCTCAAAAAAAATTGTTAAACAAAATTTAAAACATCGGAAACGTCGCCTAAATTCTTCTTATTATTATTATTATTATTATTATTATTATTATTGTCACCTATCGGTATATTCTGTGAGGTACACTATTTTTTCACTGGCTCATGCTTCATCAGCAAATTAAATTACGAAGCCGCAAATTACAACAGCCGCAGTGCTGCTAGCAGCCTACTCCACGTGATAAATCTAATAGTCATAGCAAAATCACTGTTTTGCTAATAGGACATTACAGACCTACACTGGCTGGAAAATCAGCATGTAAAGCCCCCTCGATTGTGCACTCCCAGCAAGGCTAATAAACACAAAAGCAGACTCAAAATTCCGCTCGATGTTGGAACTGCAACCATTCTCGTTGCTATTAGCAGCTTACACATTTGTGCAAATACAATTATCCGTTAACATGTCCTAAAAAGTTACTCGACCACCTTTTTTTAACATTCCGCTGCACTGTACAGGTACGAAATAATCAATAATTATATTCTGCTTGTCTCTTTTTTTGTGTACGAAGTATATATGGGTATTGATAGTGCAATACAGTGTAGCAAACCATGCGATAGTGTGCAGATAAATGCTCATGTGTAACAATATCCCCGACATTAATGTCGTTAACATCACATGATGCAGCTCTGAGTTGTCTAATTAATTTAGCATAATTTTGTGGATAAGCTGGTGGTGAAGCATATTTTTGGGCGAAAGATATTTTTAAAAAGTGTACAGTATATACTGTACAGTGATATCGGAATCTACTTGTAGCGAAAATAAGTGGTCCTTGCATGTCAAATCGTATTTTTAATTTAAAATTTTTTAAAGCAATGTACAGTACATTTGTCGACCGTTATTATACTCGATTATTTTCGGTCTCGGTTTCGATTACACTCCTGAGTATGAAGAGATGTATTTTCCAGTCGTGTGTCATCATCCCCAGTTCGTGGAGTGGTTCGGTTGGTCATGTAGAATGGGGCTCAGGTTTGCCGCAAATCCCTTCAGAAAGCTTTTCTCGTCATGTGTTTTTCAGATGGTATGCTGACACAATGGTATGATTACGTCCATCGTCGCAAAATTCGATCAGATTCATACACAAACCATTACATGAACGGTTTTATTAAGCACAATATGCACTGATGCCTACACTAAAATGGTGGGTTAAAACTCAGTACAATTTCCCGATGCAATTTGAATGCGGAGGAAACAGCAATTAATTAATTGATGGAGTCGTTAGTTGATTAGCATGCTTTTTACATAACTGCCAATTACGCTACGGTGCTTTTACACACACTGTGTAATTTTTTGAATCCCTCTGTGAGCCGGCAGACCGTAAAGTATGTAACACTGGCAATAACATACCAGACTACAAAAAACACAACTAAAGCACCCGCAGATAAATAATCCAGGTAAAAAAAGAGCCGCTTGTAACTCCATTAGTTCATAAATTGATAGGTCTGTGGCTGTGCATTGTCTCCAGGGACTGCTGACACTCGCGTTTACAGTGTACGTGTCCTGGCTAAAACTAAATTTTAACAACTGTGCACACTGTAATCCAGTTAATCTCTTCCAAAATATTTCAGTTTTATAACAGGTTGGCGGAAAAGTAATATAAATTTAGTTCCACTTCGTCTAAGCTTTGAGAAATGTCCTAAAAAGTGAGTGTCCTCTGTACTTTAAAGGACTTTAGGGACTGACTCTGTACTCTCTAGTGTCCTCTGTACTGAACAAATCTAATTTTGTCGCATTGCATAGAACATTACCCAAAATCTCTCTGGAAATCATCAGCATCTATCGAGCCAGCCTAGAATCTTGGTTTCCCTACCAGAATATCATCTCAGGACACATAAATTTCGCGGCATAATGAAAGCCACGTCCGCGATTATCACTCGGTACCTACCCTTTAGCCACGACGGACCAGACACGAAGCAGATGCAACTAACATCGACCAAACATAGCGCCAAATTAATGAGCTTTATTGTCTTTCCCCCCCCCCCCTTTGAAACACCACTTTGCTTGAAACACGACCGTCGCAAGTGGCAAACGCTTGCCTGCTGGCATAACTTCTCCAAGTCTACCTAACTTCTGCAGTCTTCGTATATATCCCCTCCTAGAAGTTAACCTCATGAGAAGCCGATTGTACCGTCCAGCAAGTAAACTCCTCTGCTTCGTATTTACTGTCTCTCATCCAAGTCAGCACCTGCTGTGAAAGGTCTTGTTTACTCAACCTGTTCAAAACAAGATTACCTCCTTTTCTTTAATGAAATTTCTGGACACTCTCAAGAATGCAGGGGGTGCTTTCAACTTTTGCCAATTTCATTCGTCAGATTTTCTGTAAACACACTTTTGCTTTTCTTTTGTGACCCACACCCGCTGGGCCTATTTGTACCAAACGGGACGGATTTACGAGAACCGAAGGGATATGTGTTTTTTGGAGGTTATTTCCTCCTCATCCACCCACAATCCACGCCCACTCATTTCTCTCTTTTTTCCAGACCTTTCTAAAGCCATACCACACAGGGGTGCACTTAGAAAATTACAACAGTAGTTGTGGGGGCAAGTGTGCAATTAGTTGCAGTCATCGTTAGTCAACAAATCCTTCGGCGTCTTTGCCGGAAGGGGATGGTGTAAAAACCTGAAGACAAAATATTGTGAGAGGTTCCTTCCCACTTGGTCCACAAATAAAATGGGCCTAGCACCCGGTGGGTTCAAGGAAGAGGATGTGAGACCCCTCATAAAATTGGTCTTGGACTGACACAACACTAAGGGTTGATTTGTGAGCCTGCCAAAAAATCGACATGCCTCATGCACTAGAGATATTACAGCGAAGCAACGATATTGTGTCTGCAAGTTCCGTGTAAATATTTCTCCTCCACTTGCTTTTGTTGTCCGGAGCATGGAACATCGTCATATGAATCAATTCGCTCTAACTCATACCCATGTGATGCCAGGACCACACGCACACTCTGTATCGTCGCCAAGTATGTCCGGAACAAAATGGTACAAAATACCAGTACCTTTCAATATTTTTCTTTTTGTCACATGTCTATATGAATCACACCTCACTGGCATTCTACTGAAAAAGTGGTCCGCATTTGCAATCATAACTGGAGCCAGACCCTAAAATATTCTATCGCACGTTTATGCAAATTTTAATTTGGCACCCAGGAGAGCTATTTCAAAAGCACATGGAATGATTTACGAACCGTTATTTTTTTCGGTTCCCCAGTAATTGTCAGCAGGACAGCATTGGACGGAGTTTTATGCCGGATAATTTCCTTCAGCGGATTCGCCCATAAAGAGGAATATTTAAGGCGCGTTTGCCATACACCTGAATTACACCCAGCGTCTTATATGCCATTTTTTCCATCATAAAATCCTGCGGGGAATATGTGCACTAAGAAAAATGCACATTTGATGATCGGACAGCAGTTAATTATTCACTTCAAGTCTGGAAATGACTCTTCAAAGATATATACTATCGAGCCTCTTCGGAATGTAAATCCTGGGTAGGGGGTCTGCCCGTTTGCAAAAATATTCGCCAACATTCAACCCCCCCTCAGTTGGGTTGGAATGGGGAGGCCCTTGTATAGTGGCGGCGTCCCAAACGGCGTGATAAACTTGATTCATCACCGTCCGCCGTCATTAAGCAGGCGCACCAACGAGAAACATCCGACAAAAGACCATCCATTACACGTCGTCCTCACACACTCCGCACACGTGCGAATCGCATCGCACACGCTTTTTTGGACCGAATAAAAAAAAAGGAGGGGGGGGGGGCAAAAAGTCTTATTGGCCCCGTTTGTTCATGGGGCGGTGAAAATTTTGATTGGCTACATTAAAAATCTTGGAATGAACATTTTACGTTGTATTTGAACAATGTAATTGAGCGGTGGGACACGTGTCTGTTATGGCGTAAATCGAATAGATTTCCCGGAGAGAATAGAAAGAGAGAGTGGGACACACACCACAGCAGCATCAGCCAAAGTGATTGATGACAGTAAATCGTTCGGTACTACGTGCTTGCTAATTCAAATCTGGTTTCAGTTCAATAATATTCACCGACCACGTCCTTGTTTATTGGTGCGTTTCCGATTTAAACTGGCCCATTTGAATCCAGGGGAACCAGCATTCCCTTCAATGGCATTAGAATTTAAAACGTGGCCATAGCAATATTACATGAGTTGTAAAACTGCATGATTGCAGAGGGGTTTTGCATAATGCCAAAAAACCACATATACGTCAATGTAATCCAAGATTATGCAACCCTGCCGATATTAAAATGTACACTGTCGAGAGCTTGTTATGTGCACAGCCAGTGATGTGCTGCTTCACAAACCTTGTACAGGCGAAGGCTCCAGGGTAAACATATTATGAATATGAAACAAACACTTTATGATTAGGCTTATGTGTAGTGCACCAAAGTTATTCAGAAGTGTGTTAAACTATTCAAAGGCGACTGCACCAAACGCTAATGAGATTTTCTTGTTTACGTCAGATATTCCCCAGGGAATATTTACCCATCTCCAAAAAAATTTAAAAAAACGAAAATATGTAACGCTTATTCTCAGCTCAAATATGTTATTACTGTCCAATATGGTTGCAAACATATCGATGGGAAATAAGTTGCAAAGCATACGCGCATAATTGATGAAAAACAAATTGCTTCATCGAGGGACCTACTGAATATGAATGTTGCTAAAGTGTATCAGGCCCTGATTGTCAGTATTAACACTGTTGTGCGATGTATACAGTTCGGCCAATACTCGACAAAAATGTATGTTTCCACCAACAGCAAAGTCACTCGGTGTAGGTTTCATTATTCGCACAACAAAGGGGTGTACCTCGCATTCCCGTTGACAGATGTGTGTAGAAATAGGGCCTGGAAAAAAAAGTAATGCTTCCTGGACCCATTCGAATGGCAATAGAGAGGCCTTCCTTCTTCCGCCTTGGTGGTTGGGAGAGGTTTCCAAAGTGGAAGTGAAGGAGTTGGAAGGGGGCGAACAGGGCTGGGGGAGGAGGGGGTGGCATGTCCTGAATATCAAACGGAACAGTCAGACAACACTTTCGAGGATGCTTCTAAGCCAACTTTGTGGGTGTTGACCCAACCAGACCGCAGCGTATCCCGGCTGCCCACGGTTATGGATAAGAAGAAGAAGAAAAAAAAAGTAGAGAGAAAAGGTGAGGGAGCTTCACTTTGTCACTACTGTCATGTATGCATTCCACACGAGAAACACGATTGTATGTGCAGGTCCAAGATTAATCACGTCATTGGTATAGACAACTTTGATTTTTTTTTAATAAAAAATCTGGGATTTTACCATTAACGACTATATGAAAAACCTTTTCGCAAGGTTGGTTTTAACAATTCCAACAATGTTATTTTCCATTTTAATCTGCAACATCACATAGTGTAGCACCTAGGCCAAATCAATCCGTTTAGTACCTCGTAGTGTGTGTAATAGTAGGCCTAATGTTGCATAAAACCCAATTATTCTGTAAAAAGCTCCTCCTATAAAACAGAAAATCGGTTTTTGTCTGACAGTCAAAATCTTCTTTCCTTTAAAATATTTAGGCTCCAACCACACCGTTTCAAACCAATTTGTACACATTTCATTCCCATCGTGCCTCATTATATGGGAATTATTTTGTCACACAACACCAGTAATCTTATTACCTTACAGCAGAGGAAAAGGAAAGATGACAATAATTATGCTTTAGTACAACAACAAGCTGCTACCTGCTTATGTACAGGGTGTCCAAAAACTCTCGGATTTCCTTCTAGTCTACAAGACATATTTTCGACTCAGTGGTTTGAATCTGCATTATATTTGATTCGGATATCAAAAGTTGAGAAAACTTTCTGGGTTCATCCTCCACCATCACTATATTCTTTTCACCCACACCGCCAAAGGGAAGAGCCCAGCACTGTAACAGTGAGGTATATAGGCCTGAAAACCAGCGTATTTGTGCGGCCCTCTTGAGCTCGTTGAAGAACCATTGATGTCATAGATTGAAATACTTGATATGCAGCTCGTCCGCCAGCTATTGGTGGTAGCGGAAAATCGTACTGGCGTGTGACATTCCAACCCTCATTCCCATTCCATGCCGCACCCGCAGATGCTAAGATACACAAACGTGACTTCTCTTTTTCATGAGACAAACAACAACAAATTTGTTTTTCTTCTTATAAGCTCATCACCGCTGCGAAACTTTTTTTTCCGCCTCTTTCCACATGCAATTCAATGACTCTAATTAGTTTCAAACATGTACTCACCAATCTTGCACCTGTTAGTCATCATAGTTCCGGTAGCGCGAGGCCGAAACACTCTCCAGAATCGCATTGTCACCACTCACCCACCAAGATGTGACCGCATCACACTGTCACTTGTCATTCCTCCACGACACACTAGGGTATGTCGCACGTGTCCTGGACATCAGCTCCGGTGGGACACAGTCTTTTCTCTCTCTATTTTTCCTTCCTATAGTGGTCCGGACATGCAAAGCATCCACTTATCTTTTCTCTCTCTTTTTTTTTGGAGGGGGGGGGGAGGGAACCCTTCTACTATGCTTTTCATAACATCCGTGACTGGAGCCGGAGCATATGCCCGTGCAAGCAAGACCGCACGCGTTTCTGCATATGGATGAGACAGACAGACAAGAGGAGATTCAGAAATTTGGGGGAGGTCCTACAAAATTCGGTCGTCTAAGCTCAGAATTTTTTCTAAAGCCATTGTACTACAAATTCGCAGCTTTAAAATGACATATTTTAAACCGGACATGCAATTATTAATAAATAACTGCTAATAATCCATATTGCATATTGGAAATGTCACAATGTTACGTCTACTTTAACAGGATGCGGCCTGAATATTTTTGCTGTCTGAATGTTGCGTGCACACTGCAGGGTAACCAACAACAAAAAAATGTGCAATGCGGTGGTCATCACTTTTCAAAATGTTGTATGTGCGTTTGTTCAGACTTCGTACAAGCAAGGAAAATAATTATGCAAATCACGAGGGCCGCCCCATTTAAATTTCAAATAAGGAGCGACATATTCCCAAATAAGCGGGATTTTGATGGGATAATCTGATGGTGTCAAGAGCTTCGCAGCTATCTTTTTTTTAACAGATATCGGTTCAATTTTTTTAGTAGCATCGTGTGAAACACTATCCACATTTTAGCCATAAAATCTGTTGACATTTTAACAATTTTTTCCAGCTTCAATGGGAGGTTTGAACCGGTTTCAACACAAGATCACAGCGGAAGTAACTGCATCCAATCATTGGATAATAACGTGTATTATTAAGCATTAATTTTAGCAGAATTTTGTCATGTTTGCTGACATTAGACTTAATTTTTAACTGATTGGTTACCGGTATGTATAAAATAACATTTCATAAATATCTCCCGCTATACACCACGTGGCACTAATTAAAAACTTCCCCCGCCACTAATTGCACACAGCACAATCCGCTATTGTCTTACTGAAATCGCATCCACCTTTAACACCATTCCCATCACACCGATAATCCGCATATAATGAATCCGCAATTGGCAAAATCCCAGCTAATCACCTGTCGAATTGCTATTCACATGATCAGGCCACTCTGTTGTTTTTTTATCAATTCAAAGGGTTGTCGCACATGTTTTTCGACACCGGGTCTCACTCACTCACAGGACGAAACAAGTTCCTTCCAGTCTGCTCGAATCGCGAGCACTGAACTGGGATGCTGGATGCGGGAGCCTCTCTCTCTCTCTCGTCTCTTGGCCTGCGATGCGCCGTCGCCTAGGGGACATCCAACGCCCCCAAACCTTTCCACCCTTCCACCCCTTCCATCTCTCTATGCCCCCCCCCCCTCTCCCTTTTGACTTTCGTCTTTGCCGGCTGCGCCCAAGGTGAGAACGGGCATCCTTGCCTCTTCAGATTCTATGTGACTCAGGTACCAACTAGTCAAAACCCCCCCTATCGCCATCAAATATTCAGGAGAATTTCAAGGAGCGAATGTCCTGATGCAGTCATTCCATTTTTTGATTGTAATTTTACAATATAGTTCGTGGTATAAACGTGGAAAAAATTGTCCAGCACACAAAATATAGTCCAGGCACGTCCAAAGGAATTCCAAAATGACTCCCGGCACGTCAACCATGAGTTGAGCTCAGTTCCCTTCCCGATCATTCCGCTGTACACAATTTTTTTCGGGTGACTAACCCTCACTCGTCTGCCACCCAACCCAATAAGGATGGATGGGTGTCATAGAATATTCACAGGAATCCCGGATTTTTCGACATGAGTGTAAAAAAAATGCGGTATCTAATTATAGTTCATTATATGGTGGGGGATACAAATCAAATTACTTTCGGGGCATGAGGGAAAAGCGAGAAACAGCGCGGTTCCCGTCATGTAATCAATGAACTCCTTTTCACTAAATATTGGAGAAGCTACTTGATCCAATTGGTGGTTAATAATCGATGGGCTACGAAGGCAGTGAAGGCTTCCCAGGGAATGTAATAGTAGCTCACATTGCTTAAATATTGATTTTTTTTTGCAACTGCTAGCCTTATAAAATGATGGGCGGTAAGGGTAAGTCTTTAGATGCGGTGCACGTCCGGTATTGTAATCGACATTGTTCTTTTGATTCCAGTTTCTAATGCATCCCGAAGGCATTATGTTAATTAACTCGGGAGTCTAGACCGTCAATGAAATATTAACGCACTAATTGCACATTTGCTTCTTTGCCCGCAAAATTCTCCGACGAGAGCATTGCCAATATCCCCAGCAGTTTAGGAGGGCTATGCTTGCAAAGCTTTTAAAAGCGCCGGCTTTTCGCCTATACACCATGCGAGGCTCCGTATTCGTTTCCCATATCGGGAGAACGTGGCGGATTTTCATGTGTCAATAAGTAGTTTCAGATAATACGTGCCCAAAAGACCAGCCATATAAGCTTTTGTTGGTTAAAGGTGTCACGTTGAATTGTTTTTTCGACTAGAGAATGGGCATCCACTTTACACGTTTTCATTTTCATTAATAAACGTGGGAACGACCCTTACTTGGGAACGATATTCTAGTTTTTACAATATTGTTCTAATATTATTTTGCTAAATTTTAAGTGATTACCTCTCTCGGCTTCACTTAGCTATTAAATTTCAACATTAAAATTACATTCAAACATTGTTTAAGTACCTGCGCAATAATTTACTCTCTGGGTACAGTATATCAACATAATATGAAAATTTCGTACTGAAATAAAAGTGCAAAAAGTTTCACAGTTCTAACAATATTATTTTTAGCAAAATCCCAGCGCTTTTTGTCATGCTATATAACTTATTAAAGTGAAACTCTTTTACAAAATAATGTACGGTAGACTGACAAAAAATTGTACATTCCATAAAAAGCAATTTCAAACACAGCGAAGGCTCCTCTATTCGCTGTGAGAGTTTTGCCTTTTTTTCCATCTAGCTTTCATTTACCGGTACCTGCTTTTTTCAATGATTTCTTCAGAATCAATTGACGCTTCTATATAGCAATGCTATAAAATGAAAAGCTGCAAATAATCCAACTTTATTCCAATAGCAAATTATATTTTTCATAATTCCTTGACATATTGACCTGACGATCCCAGCCAGCTGGCTACGTACACAGCAACATATGTGACAATTCAGGACAAATCATAACACGTGTGTCTACCTCCGAATGATATAGGCCTACTGTACATACATTGGAAATGACCCAAGGACACCATTTTGGTGGATCTTCTGATATCTTAAAGAAGCAGGTTTATTTGCCATCACGTAATTCCTGTCTTGTGGAAAAATTCATCCACATGACTCAAGATAGATAATAAATGCCATAAATATTTCTTAAAGTGAAAAGGTGTCTTTTGTGCACTACATTTTAGCCTCATATAACAGGATCACTGTCATTTACCCCTTATCTGAAGTATACAGAGTGTGTCATAATAATAGGACAAACCTATCCAATACTTCACATCAGGCCCAAAAATTATAATTTGAAACCACAATTTAACAAGCGGTTACTTCCGCACCGCAACAACTCCCGATCCACACAATTTTTTTTTGTCAACTCCACTTTATTTTTACCTCCTCCACCACAGACATGCCTCCTCCGCACGTAAATGTCACTCCTCCGAGCATAAAGCCAGCTCAGCAGCTTAAATTTAAATTAGAACCTTTCTCCCGGAATAAATCAAGCAGCAAGAGCTATAACATTCTCCTCATCCCAACCGCAAAAGGATATTCCGCTAAAATTTGACGTCCTCATCAATCCACCACCAATCCAGAAGAGTCCTCTGGTGGTCTCAGAGGAAAAAAAAGGAGTGAGTGGCAAGTGATATGGAACCCAGAGCCTCTGAGAGTAACACCATCTTCATTTGTCCTTAGCCGCCAGAGAGAGTTGGTGTGGTCTGGGGAAGAGCGTCGTTTACCCTAGCCATCAGAAGCATTTTGTGGTAGAGTCTGAACCAGGCTAAGGGTACTCTCGGTGGAAATGTGAAGGCGATTCTCAGGATTGATAAGATGGAGCCGCTTCCTACTTCTAAAACCCGCCAACCGAACACATGTTGTTGTGCGACAGGGTTTCTCTTTCGGACGACGATTTCCCGTCGTGATAGTGGAGAAGATGTAAAAAAAAATGGAGACGGAACAAAAAGAAGGATGCAAAAGAGACGCCGCTCAAGACCAAGAAGGCAGTTCCAGCATGTCAAATCTCGAAGAAGCAGCATCCCTTACATGGAGAAGAAGTTTTTCAAAAGGATGATGCATCAGTGGGGGCCACCAGGGCGGTGCTCAAAAGGCAAAGAAGGGTCCTTTCAATAGTGCGCAACCTTTGCCACCAGTGGGAAATTGTTGGCGACATGACGCAAATGGCGCAGGAATGTCAGCCAATATTCACTCTTTCATCATGACTACAGTAAACACTTGATGTCCAAAAAGACAACTATCGTGGCATTAAAAAGCTTTACAGATAATCATACAGTTAAAATCCCTGAAGCAGAATGCATGACATGAGTCATAGCACTTTTTATGTCGGTCAACACAAAATGTCCAGTCATGTAAGAGCGGCTGTGTTGTTACGGTAACTTTTGTCTGCGCAAACTAATAGTGTTATGTAAATCCCAGAATTTTTACAGTGTAAAAAAAACAAGTTGCCTCTGGGTATTTCAGCACTTTTTTTCACAACGGACATCGTTCACAACAACTCAGGCACAATCCCAGCATTATTATATTACCTGCATCCTAACAAAAGTTAGCAGATTCGGCACACAAAAGGTACATTCACAGTAGAGGATACGGCAAGTTACTGTAAAAAATGCATTGTGTTGCGAAATCAACCAATGTTCGTACACTTTGTCGAATGATTAGGTTAATTGCGTTGGATGCCATTTCAAATAGCGCGAGAAAAGCGCAAATAATTCATAAAGTATGCAGTGCAAAATATCTGAGTTAATTACCGGACCCACCTTGCAGCACATCGGATGTCAGTGACATGATATGTCATTTACACACACACACACACGGGGCTCAAACCCAGAATGCAGCCCAGGTCGTCAAAAAGATGCCTGGAATCCCGGAAATGCTGGGAGGTAATGGACGCCAGCCGACTTTTCAGATCGTGTGTCGCGCATCCACGTGTGTGGCTCGTATGTGTGAGTGTGTGCATCAGCGATCAAAAGAGCTGGAAGATGGAACGTGCCACTTGGCATGTCAAGTCTTCTGACGTCCACTCTCAGATTTCTTCCTCACTTTTTTTTTACCACATCTTCTATAGAAAGGGCTATATCTCGATCGAGTTTTTTTTCCTGGACCAATTTTCAGGCGGACGGCTTATTCTTAGGTAGCGGGTGAAAAGAAAAGAAATGGCGAGGTCTTAGAACCAGAAGTGATTGCTGTCAATTTTCTTTGTAATGGGATGAGAAGATGGCTGGATGGATATGTCTGACATGCTGGAGTGAAATGATAAAAAAAGCTGTGACGCCTTTCGGGGGACTCGCTTCTTTTTTGCATACTAAAAAGAAGATTAGAACACCTTTTTGTTGCCACTAGACATTGCAGCAAAAATGTTTAGTGCACCCAAAAAAAAAGTGCAACAATAAAATACCTGAGGCGTTGCAAATTCCAAAAATATGCCACACTCTGCCGACCATTAGTCTATAAATCTATTCATAAAATTCCGCCATACGGCTGCAAAATCCACAATTTATGATGCGATATTTGGCTCACATTAATGCTCCTGCTGCATATCAAAACCATGCATGTGCCATTTTTACACGGATGGTTTCACTGAGAAATGAGCCGAGGTCAGCAAAGCTCCGGATCAACCCTCCGGATTATTTGGTAATGAATAATTAAATAACTGGTTGTCATTATTTTGCTTCTAATCACAACTGAACTGACCGCTGAGTTATATACAGTACTAACTGAAAGCTATTCGTCTCCAGCAGACTCCACAAAGAGCAACACCTCCCAATGAATGTTAGTAAAAGCCTCTTTCCCCGTTATAGTCCCCCATTAGTCATAATCCTCTAGGGAAGAATAGTGCAAGCATTTGGCAGCAGACAAATCCCCAGTTAATTTATATGAATGCGGGAGATGATCCGCTTGTAGTAAGCCGCGTATTGATCTCAACTCTCTCGCCCTGCTCCCCTTTTTGGCTCTTCCTCTCACCCAACTCTTCTACAACCTCACAAGCAAGTAGAAGCCAAGAGGATTTTCAAAGGAAGTTAACATCGGGAGTGACGTAATTACTTGCCTACATTTGCAATCGATTGGACTGCTCAAAAGGATCCAAAAGTCGCGATTTTTTTTTGTAACGCGGCTTCTGATTGGTTGAAGGACTTTTCCTGATGACGTCACGCCTCCTGATTGGACGACGGACTTTTTATTGGTTTATTTGATTCACGTGGCGGCAACAGTCGAGTGAAAGTTATCTTCTTGTAATTACGACCATTTGTTGTCGGTTATCCCCGGCTCAGAAACCCCAAACGCTGCGATTTTGGGAATTAATTCGCAAAATGAATGAAGAGCGAATGTTTGCTCAGGACCCATACCCGGAAATAATTTGATTGTCGAACCTCCCGATAAATGAGCGACTATGGGAGCTGGGGAATTGTGGAAAGTGTGGATTAGGATACGTGCTTTTCAATTCATCCCTGGTGGACTTTTGTCCCGGCTGTTCAAACATGTTGACCCACAAATTCCTCGGTGATGTACTGACGTGACACAATGATTGTACTACTCTACTGATAGTATACACTTTTTTTATATGTTTGGATGGGAGAGAGGCGGGAGGTGGATGGGAAGAGATTTTGTTTACCTGTATCGACAGAGTACACTGAACTGATTAAAGGATGTTTCATTATGAAACTGACGAGGAGGCTTTAATAATGGAGGACAATTTTACTTGAATTTTAATCATGTTTATGTTGCCCATTACTGAGCTCGTTACCGGTGTGTTGACGCTAGAGCTGCCAGGGAATAGGCCTGCGTAGTTTTTGTGATTGCATGGGAACATCATCCGAACTCTACACATGCGTTATAAAATAATTAACTAGAACGCTCGAAATAACCTGGTCAGCGATCGAGTTAATCTCTCCTCACATTTACACCACAGTGTATTTTTGAAAAATAATGTTCACCGAAGTGTTAATCAGTGTGAAGCTATGAATCCAGCAGTTATAGAGCGTCCGTCTTTGTGTCCCCCCCCCCCCATTATCCGTGTTCATCATCCAGACTAAATGGAATCAAAACTGTGACGTCTTTTAATGGAGGTTTCGGGTAAATTTTCGATCCGGCTGCTGCTGTAGGTGCCCCATGGATGAGGAACTCCCTTCATTCAAAAACATTCTTCATTGTTCCCTTTACATGCGCCAACACCCTGGGGCCACCCTGCTCAGCATGTAGTCCCCAGTAATGCATCTTTGTCCCCATAATCAGCATATTGTTGGTAAAAGGGTAGCTCTCAATGCCATAAGCGGAACAAAAGAGTTGATCTTGACAAAGTGGCCACGGGCGTGATAACAAGTGTTATTATTTTGGGCACCTTCTGTATGTCCTTAGAATGATCTGAAAGCACTTTACAGTATGTTAGGTGTGCATGACAACATTTACATAAGGACAATCATGCCATACAAGCGTTAATTAATGCAATTTTCTCTGCAAGTTGGCCCAGCGTAAAAGTTGTTTTTGTTAATTATCCATTTTAAATGGTGTAGTTTGTAGTAATGAGAGACAAACTGCGCTCATTTGGAAGAGTGTAATAATTATGACAATTGTGCCTGTATGATCAGTTCCAAATGAGTTCAGTTGCATTGAATTGCATCAATATGTGCCGTGCTTGGAGGAAAGTTTTACATTTACGATTCTACTCCGTTCCCAGCTATAAAGGAAAATCCGAGAAAAGACCATTACTTTGGCATCCAATAATCCAGTTACACATTTGCAGTATTACTTTCGCTGCACACCGGCTCAGAAAGGCGAAAAAGCTTCACATTTCAGTATAGTATATACACTCTGTCCAATAATCCCTTGCCCAATAGACTTTAGGTGTATCAACATTTACATGCGCACCATTAGCGAAAGTGAATCATGAAATCCCTTCTAACAAAAAAAAACGCACTGTGTAAGGCAAAGAATGGCATATAATGTTGGTGGAAGGTGAATGAGAAGAATCGCGGCCCTTGGTTGGTAACTAAAGAAGTTTAGGCTTTATTGTGTTTTGGTTCCAATAGTCGATGTCGTGAAAATGTTAGCATGTCGCCAAAGTAGCTGCGACATGAAATATTGGGAAATGGTTACTGGCTGCGACTCGCACCACACAGAAGATTAATTATTTGTATACATGTTGTGAGATTCGGTAACATGTGAGTTAAATAGATGCTATTTAGCTCACAATTTCCACTCGGTTGCTGAGGTGAACAATCCATGGCTCCCTCACACACCCCGGGCCCTGAACTGTAAATTTGGAGAGTTGCTCAGTCCTGTATTGTTTGTTCAAACCCGCATATTTCCAGCCTACATAATTTCACTGTACAAACCGTGCAATTCATATATATGGACGGCATTCTTTTAGGCCTTTTGTGCCAATTATTTCGATAGCAGTTTCATACGCCTGTGGGCAATAATTCAGCATTGCAAAATATTATGTACTTGAGCTACAGGCTGCCCGGGTATTCGGCACTAGAAATATTTATAGTGCCCTCGTCTTTTTACACTTTGGCAGTGATGACACGTGCGATAAAACGTACATGGCTATCCTGCAAAATGCAATAAACGGGGCTTGTTAAAACATCCTGTATGCTCAGGAGCCATGTGTATCACGTCACGCTGGCATAGAGCGTGCAGTGTGACTGCCCGTGACATAGGGGGGAAGGGCCGTTCAGAGTAATAATTTATAATTACACGCCGAGGGTATTGTTGAGTGACTGCAACCGGCGCAATTTCCTCATAATGCTCGTGCCATAAATTAGTCAAGTGGTACAGAGAGAGAGAGAGAGTCTGGTTGTGTTTTGGAGAGGGCCATTCGAGCAGGCTAAGTTTGGCTGGATTTGTCTCAAAATCTGGATACACATCTGAAACCCTCCAACTCGACCGCTTAGAGCAAACCCAGAGCCCTTATAATTCATGCCTCCCAAAACTAGATCCCAAAGTAGCATTCATTTTGACACCTGACTAATTTCCCAGAAATGGAGAATTTGAAAGCGTCATTAACCACTCCCAGCAATCCCACTCTGCCATCATGAACATGGATTACTGCTGAATCAGTATCATCCTGCTGCCCCAGCATCATTTTACTTGGTACAGGCAGCACAAAAAGTATACCTTCAGCGATATTGGATCGTTTTGACCACCAATATTGGGAAAACCTGTCACAGACATTGATGTCCACCTATATATCGGCCCCGTACGTGCCTGGCGATAAATTATATCATTCATTAGGCCTCGGGGGTTGTTTTCACTCTGCCTGCCACTGAGAGGTTAAACGCGGCTGCTGGATCCCAAAGTATATTTTTCGCTTTGCTCCCTTTGCTATTTCAGTAGCATGGGAGGTGGGCGTCATGAAAGAACACAAAGGGAGCATCGATCCCATCGACAAAGGCAGATAGCGTTTGCAAAATTGCGGCCCGCCGCAATTACTAGTGATTAGTGCTCGTTTTTCGCTTCTGAATACAATTTCCGCTCCAGGAAATTATGCTTCCATATTGTGGAAAGCGCTCTGATTTTACCCCCCCCTCAAAACAGCCGATACTTTTCTTAACGCTGCCTGGATGATTTACTGTCGATTTTGCAGGATGGAGTTAAAGCTGCTTATTACATAAAATGTTAAGGTTCATTAGGTTGTTAATGCAGAGTAAGCTGGATGGTGGTGGGTCGTGCAACCGAGTCATCAACTCCTGGGCTGAAAGGGAGAATGTATCCTAATTGAACACTGATTCGATTCAATGTGAGATACTAGTGGAAATCAATATGGGTGGCTCGAGTTCCGTCTCCTTCCATTAGGATTTTATGGATGAAAATTGCTGTAACCTGAATCTGAGGAGATATAGTCGGCTTATAGGTATAACCTCGTAGGCTAATCGATTTAATGTTCAAAGCCTGTGACATGGTTAAAACTGATTTTTTTTGTATGTAAATATGTGGGCTTACACACTATTAAAGTCAAATTGTTATTATGCAAAGTTACATAAAGAAATTTCTGATTATTTGTTAATCATTTCCTAATTAGGTAAATTATGTCTCAAATTTTACAGAAAAAGGTTAATATGGTACATTCCAGGAAAATTGCTTCTGGCGCACTTTTTCTTCATTTTAATGTGCATTATTTTTCAGTTTTAATATTAAAATAATCTGAACAATTTTAATAATTTTGATTATTATTTTAAAATCCATTTGTATATATTTTCTTTTTCTATGTTACATTTAAAGGAAAATTTAATCGATAAAATTTTCCTTTAAATGTAACATCAGTATTTTTAAGCATAAAATGTTTCCCTTTTTAAAACATCATGTTACACGTTCAAAGATCAACATTTGGATGATTCATTATGCATGCCTATTATTGCATACCCCGCTATAACTTCTCTCCTTATTACAACCTATCCCTTAGTGGAAAGCATTAGATTACACAGCAAGACCGCGTGATTTGATTACCATATTTGTCAGCGTGCATTAATCTTGTATGAGCGTCGAGTACTCTGGCACCTGTTTGTGAATTACTGATTTGGAATAATGCTACTTTGCCAGTTGACTGCAACTTTCCCCCTTGTATTTCATTATTGACAGCCTTAGGAGACCCATCGTATGAATAATTTGGCTCCGGTATATACAGCTGAGTTATGAGATTCATTTATCAGCCTCTGCAACACTTGGCTGAACAATCACCTGCAAAATACATCAAAGCATTTGATCCCACATTACGCTATTAGCACATGCTGACTTCACTGCATCATATCCGTAACTGCTGGTTGGCTAAGAACATGATGGTTTAACAAATTAGGTTTTGGTGACTTTTTATATAACAAAAAGTGCAGGCCCCATTTGCCTTAACATGTTGCAAGTGATTTAAAACAAAGAAAGCAGCACCGGTAGTTGGCCAAAAGAGTCGTAGTATGAAAGAGCAAAATTGGGTTAGGAAATATTTCATCTTGACCTACAAAAATGTTCCTGTGATTTATTCAGCAGAATTTTTCCATTGCAATTTCTTCCTTATCCATATATCTGTCCTGCACAAAAATTGGCTTCTTCCATCTGCGCCGTTTCTCAAAAAAATATTATTTCGCGCATCTGCATTTGCGCTTCATTTTTTCTGCATATATATGTATGATACTAACAACAGTAGTTTGTATACCGCACATTGCGTGCGTGATTTTAACACATGATTGACGTTGTCGATTGCTAGTGTGCTGTACCTGAATATGAATTGGGAATAGAAACTAGAGACCTGGCAACACCGCTGCGGCTAGCAACGATCTGTGGCTTTTCGCTGGGCGACATTTATTACCTCCCATGGTTATTTATCTGTATGTGGCCGAATCAGCCTCAATGAGAAAGGCATTCGGATAGTCATTGTTGCGCCTGCATTTTTATACTCGAAGCGCACTGGCTGATGAGAAAGCCCCAGACTCTAGCTATGAGGAGAATCTGTGAGGGCAGATATCGATCTAGAGACATATACAGCACCAGTAAAGTAACTCAAATTGCTGCCCTGAAAGCTACGGAAGTAATACCGATTTTGGATAAACTGCGGGCACACTGCGGAGAGGGGGAATTTCCTGATGCAAATGCATCCTGTAACAGCTTCCTAAGAGATGGAAACTTTCATATCCATTACGAGATATATACGAGATGAAGATGCTGCATATTCGCGTCATTAAGCGAGTGCCCACTGGCCGTCGAAACTAATGTAAACACATAATATCGCCAATGTCGCTTCCAGGCTAAATAAATGGCAAAGTTTGGAGAAAATTTGACTCATTTCTCATTATAACAGGTTAGAATATTCCAGCCTCCAGCATGGCCAAATAACTCCTGTTTAATGTTCATTTTCAATTGGCTTCCACTTCATTCTGCTGAAATGGACAAAACCAGTACAGATGACCATTCGGAATAACGAATTAAAATAACACATGATAGCCTCCAGGTATCAAATCTATGCAGATTCATAGTTCTCCCAACATTTCCTTTAATGTGGCGATAATGAGAGAACTACTAGTATTAATCAATGTCCGATTAAGCCTATAGGATTAAGTCGACAGTAAAAGGGTTATATAAGTGTTACTCAACTTCCGGTGCGCACTCTTCCAAATGACAAAAGCGGCTAGATAAAAGAGGAGCTGCTGCAGTTTCCGCAGCTGCTTTTCTCTGCGTGTAATCTCCAATCTGTTTCCTCATCTAGTGTATTTTTGGCTTCAGGTCTAATAATTCCTCCTCCATAAAATTAGAACATCGGATTATTGCAGTCTGGGAAAATTCCCAAAGGTCCTGTATCTTCTGGCAAAGTTGGTTTTGGAGAAATCTGACTCCCAAAAAATAAGAGTCACTGAATCACAAAATAATTTTCTCTTGCGGCTACAATGCCAAGTAGTTTTTACATAAAATGGAACTAGTACATTGCAAACTTTAAATTCACAGAAATATTCACCAATACATGCTTTATGTGCATCAAATCAGTTGGAGATGTCTATAGGTGCATAAAGTGAATAGTTTATATGCGTTTTTCATTTCCAGTGTACACAAGTCAAAAGTTTTCTATACTTTGTAACTCAAATGGTAACAAAATGAAAATGATACTCAAGCCTCATATAAGCTCAGCTATCTGGAACCGTGGCCTCTGCTTGTTTTTGACTAGCGAGTGATATTTTTGGGCCTAATGCAGCACCAGAGCTCCTGCGAGTTTGTCATCTTTATGGTTCCATAAAAGGAGCAAAATATGCAAATCTCGGGGTCCAATGGACGTGATGGTAGAGGTTCTGCTTCCTTTAGAAGTGAAGAGTAGGTTGCATATATGGGCTGGAGGATTCAAGAAAGAAAAAAAAATAGTAAAAAGGGGGGGAAAAAGTGATAGGTGGGAGAGGAAAATCCTGCTGCCGGTCGTTGTTTTGCGGGGGGTCCAAATAGGATATAGAGAAAGTGGGGGTTGGAAGAATGAAGGGGGGACTAGGGATTTCAGAATACCAAACAACACCCGCCTTTCCACTTTTGAGACGCGGGGGCATCGCCGTATTTCTCAACTCTGCACGCCTCCGCGACTCCTTTCTTCTCCTCCTGTTCACCAGTAAGATAAGATGGTCTGGCAACACAAATTATTATTCCTAACCTCCTTTTGATACATGGGACAACATTTTAATGCTGGTGTTGGCGCTTGTAAAACAGTGGAATGTGAGGCTACTCGTGCATGGTTGACACATTTTTGGGAAACCTTTTTTGGGTTGATAAGTCATCATGTCCACATGATGGGGAATATTTTTAAGTCGGATTATACCCTACAACGTATCATTTTGATAGGACTTGGAAGCGCCTCTCACAAAAGCTTCACGCAACTCACTGTACTGTATATAAACACTGGTGAATCCCCCTCGGGCTTTGATCTTATACCTTGCTTGCATAGTGGCGGGTACACCATTACATTCGGGTGAATTAATGAAACATTTGGCTCTGAGTAGTCTACCAACATGGCCTAACCTGTGTGTGTTAGATTTTCCACTTGACTCAACCCAGATGTAGCAACAATGGTTTTACAGCCGCTTAATAATATACGCCATCAAATGTACTGTACTATAGGCGCACATATAGATACTGAGACTGGAACAGCAGCACGAAGACTTGCTTTTGTGCCATGAAACAATTACCAAATGATTTGTGATGTACAGCACATTCTCCCTGTCCCTCAAAATTCTTCCAATCCAACAAATGGGAGGCGGTGCGCCGCAACACATTACCTCGTGAGACTCGGACGCTTTGAGCCGAAAGGAAGCTTCTGGGAGAAGAAGGAAAAGGATCCAGAAAAAGTGTTGGGGAGGGGGTGTTCCTCTGTTTGTTCCCTGTGGCTGAGTTGAGGAAACGCCATTCCGCACTTGCAACTCCGCCAACTATTGGTCCTCAGCCGTAGCTAAGCCCACGAGACAAGCCGTGGATACAAGTGGAGCCAAGTTTGCCAGAGACGTATGAAAAAATTGCCTGAGGGGGGCGCAGGAAGCGTTTGTCGGTTGTAAGGGGTGGTGGTGGGGGAGTTGGCTTTATTTCACCTATCCGTATAATGGATCCTGGCCAGGTCTTGGATAATATATGGGGCTGTTTCTTCCACTGGCATAACTCGGGCTTAAAACTCATCGTCCTGAAGCGTGACGATAAAAGTTTGGGGGTGTCGGATTTCGAGAGACGGTTTCATTCGGTTTGATGCGTAAAACGCGTTTTCAGACATGAAGGTGGAATTCCATTGCGTACTTAAAGCGTTACGCATGTTACTAAAGCATGTGTTTAAATTGCGCATTGCAGAGTACAAGACATAAAGTAACGAAAAGTTAGTCAAAAATAAATTTTAAAGAGTGTTGTAAATGAGACAACAATCAGCTCCAAATAACACAGTAATATTACGATCAAAATTAAGCCGAATTATTTTTTAAAATTTTTCTTCCTTATTGAATCCTACTTTTCTTTTATTTACCTCAATTTAACATCATTGTCTGTTCACAATTGATGGCATATCACATCGGATTTAGATATTATTTTGGATGGCAAAGAGGCTTGTAGATGTTCCTGATGTATGGTTGCGGTAAGTGAAATGAAGCTGCATGTCACATTTTGGGTACTAAGCAAGTGTTTTTAGCGGAGCAGTACTTTCAGAAAAGTCGAGTGCTGCACAAATGAGCTTTGTACAAAAGCGGATTTCCACTGTATATGCTCGTGTCCTCTCGTGTCTCGCTATGCACTTCTGATCTCTCTCTCTCCTCTCATAATTCCCTTCCTCTGAACAGTGATTTTAATACAAAACATGCTTAAATGCTTCATTCTCATTTTTGCTCTTTGACAATATTTCTACTGCTACTAATTGGATCTGTCGCTCTCATATACATGCAAGAAAATTGTAATACCCTCTTCAAAGAAATAAGTCTGGACGCTATGCACACTGTTTGGCATAAAAATGACAAAAATGAAATGGAACCAGATCAATATGCTACTCTGGAACAAAATGTGCTCCGTTCCTGTATATAGAAAAGCAACAAAAAGTCTTGTACTTACTATTTTACCACTGTACTTCTACAGTAAATGTATGACATATTGTGTGCCTATATACAGCATAATATTGTTCTCATAGTAACCTGCACGTTTACTCTCACTGTCAGACGTACTTTTTGTTATTACATTTTTGTGGTAAAGCCATGTTATTTATACCATCAGTAAATCGTGTACACGTCTGATCTTACGCACTTTAACCTCCTGAATATAGAGCAGAGTTTTGTTGTGCATGCGAATATTCCACAATCCTGCGTACACACCTTCCTCATTTCCTCCACCTGATCTTCCCCTTCCCTCCGGCGCCATTTTGTGCAACAACAACCTGGAACCGGATTGTAACTCATAACGTTCGACTGAGCCTGTGAGAAACTCCCTAAAATTTCTGGAGCAAAAGCGCCCGAAGAGGTCTTTTTGCCTGGTACTGCACGCGCCTTACAAGAGTAAGCGTAGTTGGGTCTTGGCGCGATTTCTGGCGGTTGGGATGTTGATGTTGAAAGATGAGGGGCGTTGTGGTCGGCTGACTGCTTCCCAGAGTTCCTCGGGCGTCATAAATATGAGGAGGAGGGAGGTGATGGGAGGAGTGGGGAGAGGGAAGGGGGCCTTCCCTCGAGTGCTCTTTTATTCCCCTTCGGTTTAAAGTTTCATGATATGCAGGAGGACGGTAAAGGTTCATCCATCACTGGATTGGTAAGACTTCAAGGAGTTTGGCTCCCTCAGGGGTCAGGTGCTCGTGCTTGTTCCTTAAATGCGAGAACAATAAGGCGTCTTTAGTCAGCACCGCCTTCTCCTGGCAGGGGGGCGTCTTCTCTTTGGACAGACTTGTCCCAAGGAATAATGCGTGCGAGATGTGACTGCTGGAGGTTTTGGGGAGGCGTCGACGACACACGGCCTGAATCTTAGGAGCTCAAGTTCTTGGGTCTCGACTTGACGGCTCGGATTGTTTCCGCTGGATGAACAAGGAGACATTACCAGAGATGAAATCAATGAGACTTGAGGTGCTGCTTTGAGGACTCTGCACGGTGACAAATCGGATTTCGGGAGATGGTGTGCGTTACTTCGAATTCGGCGAGTCAGTCATCGTTTATTCATGTGGGGTTAATATTGAGGTCGACGTAAGAAAATAAGTCAGGCTTTGGTATCATTTTGTCGGTAGTTTTGTTGCCCCAAAATGTAAGCTCAAATTAGGGTTTTTATTGTTGAAGCTAATAATTAAAAATTTATAATACAAAAAAGCAAAAT
The DNA here is from genome assembly GCA_000934665.2 of Catajapyx aquilonaris. Lineage (NCBI taxonomy): Eukaryota > Metazoa > Arthropoda > Diplura > Dicellurata > Japygidae > Catajapyx > Catajapyx aquilonaris. Next base: position 82,534 of record KZ538124.1, read on the forward strand.
ATAATTAGCTATGCGCATATTATAATTACATTTACGACTCTTACGTTAATATTTTCAGTGAGAAACTAACATTTCGATTTTGATGGAAATTTTTTGCGGTTATGAACTAATTGTACAAAAAATTTTGGGGATGTATGCATAAATCCAATTTCAATAGCCATGTACTTTTTCCATCATTACCACATCAATCGCTATTAAATGAATTTTCGAGGTGTTAGGCCTTAATTTCCATTGCATAGTTCACACTTCACAGCACAATTGCTGTGCGAGTGAAAAGGATACGTGTGGCGTGAAATGCAAAATTAAATACCAATTGCTTTTTACCTTGTATTGCCAACATTATTTTTATGCACGAACTGCATGGTGCCGAAAACGTCTCTTTTTGTCAGTAAGATTTAAGGCCTAAACTCATATCGACTTGTTACTCCGACATGTGCGCGCAAGTCGGAGCTAACAAGTCGATAATATGAGTTTAGACCTTTAACGCTTAAAATGATTCAAGACTAAACGTTTGACGTAATATACCTAACAAATAAGTAGCGTTACTTCAAAAAAACTATGAAGGCCTGAAGCTTCAGGTGAACTACACATTCACCTTATACGCGTATAACAAAGTAGAGCAAAATTTCAAAAACATTTTCCCTATAATAGTTTCAGTTCTTCGTAATATAAACTGTATAGTCTTGCTACTTGAAACAAACTGCACAAACACCGTTAAAAACACACGTGTAAAATATTGAACCTGCTATTCCAAAGTTTACTTTTAGTATTCTTTTTAAACAATGGGCAGTAAAGAAAGTTTTTATTAATAATAACTTGCATACATGCTACATCATTTAACTGCACTTTTCACACCGCTTTAAAGCGCATTTGCTTTTTTTTCTCCCGAACACTTTTGAGATGAAACAAAATTCCTGTTGAAACCCAATCCTTAAAGTTATCATATACTGAATAAATCTGAATAGGGTTGATTGATGCTGTTGAAACCCAATACTCGCGCACTCATGGCTTTACAGCAGGATAATTTTCGCCGAATACACATTCTCTCTCGCACAACCCGACACTGTATAAACTAAAGCAGCAATTATTCTAATTGTGATTGCACTTTGAGCACAATTAAGCTCATGCACAGCACTGTACATGATCTCAACTACTGGAAATGCACCATGAACATAATATAATTTTATTCCCAGCGCACTCTGATGTCATAATATTATTAATGCGCCGGACAGTACCAGCCTTCGGGCCAGTATTTAAGCCAAATGTTAACGACAGACATCATCAGCTTACTCAGAGTACCAACTCGAATAAAAAGCGCACAAAATTGCCAGAGAAAAAAAGAGTCGGTTCGGATTCGTGTTCTATGTGTAACTAGAGCTAGTTTAAATCTCTTGCATAACAAAAGAGCGCACTGCACGATTTTCTCTCCTACGTTATTTTTTTTTCTTCTTTCTATTTCTCCTTTCGATGCCTCCCGGGACACTTTGGTGGAGGCAGGCCAAAGATGGGATTTGCAATGTTGATGACGGCAGAAAAGAATTTGCGAGGCAGGCACAGCGCGGGGTCAAATGGAGTTTGTGAACAGGGAAAGGTGGGGTGGGTGGGTGGGATTCCTTTTTCGAAGATTCATCCGCAAAAACCTTCTCCGGGTCTCTTCGAATGGAAGCCGCAGTCCGGAACGGTGCAAGTCGAAGGGCCCCCGCCATTTGGAAATTTATGAGCTTCTCTGCTCTGACTCAAAAACTGGCTTCCAATGGCCAATTCAGGAAGGTAAAAAAATGTACCACATAAAAAGTACGTAAATTTCTGTGGAGCGGTAGAAGCAAATAAAAAAAGAAGGAATGTGAGGCCTACTTTTATGCGACACCTTGGCCGCATTGGCAATCAATGGGTTATTCTATTCAGTTTGGCATTTTGCACGTTTGAAAACATCTGGAGACGTGATCTATAAATTTTTAAACTTAACAAAAAAAGAATTCTCCGGGTAGTGTAGACGCATGTTGCAAAAGTAAATCAGTTTATGCGTTCTGCTCGGCATCAGTGTCACATAACTTCATGCACGGATGTCACTGCACAGCTTTAAAATATGCCCTGTTTTTTTGCCATGATTCTGAGAGTCTGAAAACGTCCTCATATTGCCAGCATGTCTGCTGTACTGTTGAGCTGAAATTTCAAATTATAATATAGGAACTTTTCTCTCCAGAATTGGTACTAAAAAATTCTCGCACATCTACTTTGCCCTATCAACGTGTATAGAAGGATATTGAAAGATACACATTCAAATTTTTAAAGTTTGTTCTGGATACTTTCCAGTGGTGTAATTTTAACCTGTAATAATTCACTTATAATTTAAATGCGATTAATTTGTGCTGCAAACCTATGACCCGGCATTAAATTAATCCCTTCTACACCATCTGTATTCCGGCCTTGAAACTTTGATAACTATACGCAACATATCTAATTGAAGTACGAACTGGGATGTTTATCCAGGAGTTTCACGATGTAGAAACTATCCATAGCCTTTGCCTGTAAAACGCTATAACTCGCAGGTAAACAAACAGGAACAGTTGACCGATACAAGACGAATAATAGTGTAATAGTATAGAGTCTATAGACCCTTCAGCCATTGTCCTATATGTTAGACAAGCACTTTAGGCTACAAAGTGAAGGTGAGAACTGAAATTAACAGTGGCAAGTGTACGCAGTGGATTTGTAAAAGAAAAGCCGGGATCACAGGTAATTCCTGATTTTCCCCCTTCCAACTGGGTTGCTTCCCTTTAATACTAGTGGCAGAGCAAAGCAATCCATAAATTCTTTCCTTCAACTGAAGACTTGAGCAGTGCACAGCCATATATACAATCTGAAATATATATACAGCTTATTTTTGCCTTCGAAAAAGGGCCATTAAAACCAGTCTTTTTTTCATCTTAGAGAAAGCGTGGAAAGCCGAGTTTTTTTTTACCCCAGCGAGAGATTTCATCGCATCTCTGCTGCTGCGTGGTTTTTCCTGGGCCACTGTAGCAAGCCTCAAGAGACAGTAGGAAAGAATTATTTTGCCTTCTCCTCAAGCCCCCTTCACGAAACGGATAAAAATCACTTCCTATGGATCCCTCCGCGGATTCTATAGATTCCACCAGATTCACTTGCCCTCCAATGATTCCCATAAGATTTCCTCGAATTCTCTGAAATTCGCGTTTAAAACACTGAGCTTTGTAAATGGTAGCAAGTATGGCAGACACACCATTTAGTTAATTCTGGTAAACGAGGCTTTGGAGACCAAACGACACATCTACGTAAAATGATCGTCTCCTATAGCTATGAGTCCATCCCAGAAGTTTGCCAGCAGCACCCTCCACACCTGCCATAATCCCTCCTGCAACAGCCCAGTTTGTCCCTAGAATGCTTGTGGTTAGCGACAACCGACATCAACCCCCGCCCTTAGGAAAAGCCTGTAAGGCCGCAATTAGGTGGTGAGGCAACCTCCAAGCTCTTATCCTCCCAAAAAGTGTCAAGTCGTGACTTGGCCGCGATTTGAGGCGTGGCTCGGAGACCGCGTGCTAAATTATAATTTCCGCGTCGGCTTTTAGTGGCGCCAAGTATGAGGAGCCAGAGACGTGTGTCCTCTTTCGAAAAAAGAGGAGTAGGAGGAGGAGTGGTGGTGATTGCCTATTCCAGCAGCAGTTGGGGCCGTCCCTTTTATGGCGAGCGGAAAGAGGCGCCTCCGGAATGTGTCCAGAATAAATCCCAGGCCTCCCAACCGCAGACTAGAAAAGGAGGAATGGGAAATACTGCATTGTTTACTTGGCTTGCCTGGGCTGCCTGGGAAGTAAACAAACGTCTCCCCTCCTTTTGGACTCTGCATGTGAATGACTAAATAATTCGGCACCACGTCCGTCTTAATTGTCCGGCGAAAACGACGAACAATGGCGGACGCGACGTGCCTCCCTGGTTATTTCGAGGGGGAGATGTCCCGCCTGAAGGGCCCCCAAAACCTTCCGATTAATTATGACACAGATTACAGAATGAGGCAGGGTGTTTATCAGGCCTGGATTTCTGGAGGCCTGTTTTCTTCATCTTCAGAGAAAATGACGTCTAATGTCTGGAAACAGAGGGAAATTGTCGTAGTTTCAGTGAGGAAAAATATATTTTTAAAAAAAAGTGTTCGAGGAAGGAAATCAGTAGATTGCGCAGGCTGCTTGCTCCCGAAATCCTACGGCTGTGTTTTAATATTTGGATTAATAAAAATCTGTATTATTAAAATGATTCGTTGTATGCCCGAGGCTTCTGATTAGTCCACCGTATATTGTTACCACGACGTATCCGATTGGCCGCCGTTCTGCACCTGCGCAATGGAGGGAGTTAGCGCCTCTGGTGGGTGGGAGTAGTAACTAGTGATAAATAATAAAATAATTTAAAAATACTGTACCTAGCACAATTGCTCGTTTAAAAACGGAACCGTCAAGAGCTGGCCTTATGCAGTGTGCCTAAAGTAACCGACTAGATCAATGCCTTTTGTCGTCCTTTTTCTTTCATATCTTTTTGGAGCCAATATTCACTAAGCAGCTCCAGAACACTTTTCATCTCGCCGCCTGCTGCACCTTGCAAAAAAAAAAACTTTGTTACATAAATGAACCGATATCGCTCGGAACAGCTTCGCTCAGCATTGATTCCCCCGGAACACACCCGGACCATCGCCCGAAAAAAATGCAGATTAGATTTACGACTCGAGTGCAAAAGTGTACTAAAGAAAATATCATCTCTGATTCATGACTCCAAACGGTTCCACCCGGAATTTTATGCAAAAAATAGGGGGGGTATATTTTTTTTTATCCGGTTACAAAACGCTCCAGCTCCGGTGCCGGGCCCTGGTTATTAACTTATCCGGCCATTGATTCGCTGCAAAAAGGGTCGCACCTCAGAACCGTCACAAAGGGGCGCCACAAGTCGTCGTTCTTCTCTTCGGGATGAGAGACTTCGCCTCTCGTTATCGGCGCCTTGAGCACCAAAGATTTAGAGCAGCGAGACTTGGCATAATTTGGAGGTAGAAGAGATGTCGCCTCCTCCCAAAACCTGGAAGGTGTATAAAGGAAAAGGGGATTTACAACTAGTCGCATGAAAAGGACCACAAAATCCGGAGGACGGGAGGAAAAATATGCAAATCTGGGCACGGGGGCACGCTCGCAGGTTTTGCTGCCTTTCCAATTTGGCCGCAACAACCTGCCTTCCTTTCCTTTCCCCCCAAACTACAGGATTAGCCCACATGACAAGCATCTCCTGCCTGCGCACTTTAATGAGATGTTGCAGCCCACCTTCATCTGTTGCCTCATTGTATAGGACCCCTCAAGTGCAATAACTGAAGCCTTATTTGTCACGGGAGTAACAATAACGAGGGTTGGACTCAGCTGTCATATTGCCAAGTTTATTAGTCTGGTAATGTCTATAATTATTATTCCTATAATCAGGAATTCATTCTAAATTGTTTATTAATTTTAAGAATTTTGGCAATATATTTTTCATTGCACATTTTTATTACTTGTATTAATTTTTATCGATACACTTTTATAAGAAACAAATAGGTCACGTAACCAACTCCCAAAAAAATTGTTTCTACTTATGGCTAACTCCACAACAATCAAGCTAAATGGTTAAATATTGTCCACAGGGTATATACTGTGTAGTTACTTGGTCAGTAGCCAAATACGTTTTATCAATTGAGATAATTTCATTACTAAATTATTATTAACAACCGCTCATTACACTACCCGCATAATCCGATTTAATTGTCGCACCCTGTGGCTGTGGCTTACGCCTGCCTTGTCTGATTTGACGGTTTCAGTGAGCCTCAAAATGAACGTCACTTTCCATCACTTCCTACAAGTTTTCGAGACAATCGATTTTAGAGGATTGTCAGAAATCTGGCTTATTGTTTATCCCTTTAGGATTTACGCCCCATGGTATGAGGTGCATTCGCAAGGGAGTAAAACAAGCTGAGGATTTCTATAGAGAAATTACTGTCGCTTATATTACTCCAGCAACAAAAAAAAACAACCATCGCAAGTGCAACGTGGCTACACTGCAGAGTAAGCAGTTAAAAGATCTGCAAGATTTTACGGCCCCAGGAAAATGTAATCTCAAGGTGATTTCCACTAGGAGGAACTAAAGCCGCAATAATCCTTGTTTGTGCATAATTGCTGTGCATTGCGTTGTAATTTACTCACGTTTTTACCTCCTTGAATTACCAAGTCATTAGCAACTCCGTCAAGATAATTAAGAGGTCGTAAACTTCTACGTAAACTTTACGAGTGAAAGCGAACGCTGCACATAACACAACAAAATCATCCAATCCTTTTTGTCTTTTACCTCTCTCTCTTCCTCATAATGAGTCCAACTCAGGAGTTGATGGCCTAGAATGGAGTTGATTTTAACACCAATTTTCAACGCCTCTGAACAAAATGGGGCTTCATCAAGTTCCCATTTATTTACTTCACTAGTAGCAGACTCGTTGCCCAATTTTAGCAACACTGCTTGGCCACCCCCGACCCTCCCCACTTGAAAATAGTACCCATAGGTTCAGAAGGTAGCCTTTTCCTCCAATATATGACCTTTTACATATGCACATACGCGCATGAATTCAGTTGAACATGCGCGCATCTGCAGTTCTCTGCAAGCACTTTCTTCTGCAGCAAACCTTACCGTTTATTAGGCCGTAACTTATTTCCTCAGTAGGCCCTAGTTTGTGACACTAGATGAGGATTTACCTCTAGTCCAGAGGCCCTGGCTATATATAGGACAGTCACAAATCCAATAAAATGGTTAGGGCTTAGGAAGCGTAACTCTTACTTCCGGACTCGTGATCACTATTGGCGCCGAATAGCGATAAACTGGGGGGGTGCGGTGGAAACGAGGCGCACTAGTCCCCAGGCTGATTTAAGAGGAATGTCTGCATTGCAAATCCGGGGGAACGCCTCGTGTGTTTACTGCCCCTTGGGAAATCCTTCCCAATCCTCGGATTGCTGCGAGGGAATCCTTCCAATTCAAAGGCCGTTGCTCAATTCCCTCTACCTTCATCCCCCACTGTTGTTTCTTCCTTTCCTCCTTTTTTTTGGGGGGGGGGGGGGGGG
>KZ538124.1:89670-120685 GCA_000934665.2 Catajapyx aquilonaris
GGGGGGGGTAACAAACCAAGCAAAGCTGACCCTCCAAATGGAGTCATTTGCAGTCGTGCGCACCTTCTTCCGGGCACGGTGTTTACTTTCCGGAGTCCATTGTGACTGCAAGTCGCTTCATAATGGGTCCCACTGCTTTTCCGGGAGATTTCAGGGGGGGATCTCTGGATACGCCCACAAGCCGGATTAACTCTCCGAGGCTCCGACCTTTCTCATTCACTCGGACCCGGAGACCTCCCCGAATTTTTTTGAGGGCCAGGTCCAACCCGGATTATGGGTTGCCTGGCGACGTGGAATCCGGCGAACAATTTGTGCGCAAACCTGCTTATTGTCATGATCCACTCCGGATTATTTGCTCCGGAGGGAGTGGGGGNGGGGGGGGGAATCATTATTCAATCCGGATCCTTTATATATTTATCTTGTAAGTAATTTGGCGTGTCACCAATGCAATGCAGGGAGTCGAAATATTCGGATGCAAAAGGTGCAATGTGCACTCCAAACTGAGCCTTGGAGTGCAAAGTTTGCACTCCATGGTGGTCTTCCTTTCTAATCTTGGCTAAACCCAGTAATTAAAATTATAAGCACTCCATATACGTAATTTGCACTCTAGATGAAAGTCTAGAGGGCAAACTTTGCACGTCGACAAAATATTTAAATATTTCTACTGACCTGACCCTAACCGAACCTAGCCCAACTTAAAGTAGACGTTAATTTTTGGCATGTAAATGGTCCATATCATATCAATATGTCTAGCATTTGTTCATCCTTTTTCTATATGAAAATCTATAGTATTTGCTCCCGGATTCTCGGCTCGTCTGCCCGACCCCCCTCGCTCTCTTTTAATCAAATGAGTGTGTTAATTACATAGCATATACCGGAATCAAGTATGGTAACCCCATTAATGCACCCCAATCAAGCTTCAATTAGTGTTCATTCAGCCGGTGCAAGCTTTGATTCATAATGACACCCATCACTTTTATTGTGCTCATTGTGCATGCGTTATTATTTTCAGATGTTTGACCGCACAGATGCAAGTCTATAGCCTGCAATGCATGCACTTTTTTCATTCCCATTTAATTCTGCAAGCCTCTTGTTTAATAGGTTTTGCAGCATGCAGTACATTTTGTTGTATATAAACAGGAGTTTCGCTGTGTAGCCCCCCAACAATAAAATCAAAGTGCTAAGCGCCGGGATATTTCACTTTTCCAGCCATTTGGCCGGCGTGTAAAAGGGCCATTCGGAATATTTAAGCAAGTTGGAAATCACGCCAATAAAGCCAGGACTGCGGTAGTGTTGGGTGTGGGGGAGGAAGCGGGACAAAATAGTTATGAATACCGGAATTTCCGGACACATTTTTATTGATAATCGAGCGAAATCAGCATTAATTATTGTTCGGCCATGCCTGAAACTGCTGCAAATCGCGCTTTATATCTGGGGATAAACATGCCATCACTACCAAATCAGCTATTTACTGCCCTGAAGCCCCGAGGATGTGAAGCAGCAGCCTTATGCCTGGTGTACATTTTAACATCACCCGGGCATTAAATAAATATTAATTGGCTAAATTGAAAGGCGCCTGTCATGTCGATCATATAAGCTAATCAGGACACAATTTAGTGGCAATGTAGTCACGCTTCAATCCCTCGTCTGCTCCTGACGTTTTGACAAAAGCGAGAAATATTATGGGTTCGGAATTTTAAAAAAATGATGTGCATTTTAATTTCTGTTCCCATATTCAAGCCAGAGCTTTGTTAATATTATTTGCTCCATAATTTTTTGCATTGCCACATTATTAGTTATTGATTTATATATTTATATTGCATGGCCTGTTTTAGCTGATGTGTACGTTTTGGTAAAATATACATGCATTATTTAAATAGTATAGAGACTTATAAAACAGAGCGCTCATCCAGAAGTTATCCCACATTTCTGAATTAAGCTCCTAAATATAATTTGCGAAATGGGTTTTGCCTTGCAAATTAGGCGCCTTTGGACAAACCAACAATTTTTCACCTGGCGAGACACGCACACATTTTCCTTCCACATGTTATAATGGCGCACCTGGGGTCCTCATTATGCACCTTTAGCTCCAACGCCTGTCGGTCAACTCTCCGAAGTTGATTCTTGTTGCTGACGTCTCGTAAATATTCAGCATGACTTATGCCCTCTCTACACATTTAAAAAAAAAATCTCTCCAGGAATGTTTGCTGAGAGGGCCCAATCGACATGTGGGCAAAAAATCGTTTGAATTATGAATGACGTTAGGGACTGTTTTATACGGCGATCATGTGACGAAATTGACTTCTTGGTATTACTGATTTGACCCCTGGGTTGATGCGCACACACGCACGCCACAGAAAAATATGTGTTTAATAAATGTGAGTTCACATAATGGCTTGTTGAATCAGCAGTACCGGTACTTCCCATCACAGAACCTGAGCTTTACACTGTAACACTTTGATTACCCAACACCATGTAAATGTCCTTTGCTTACGTCCAGTCCTACGTGTAAATAATAGACGCTTCTATGCTCCAAACTAACACAGAGTATCGGCGCGCAGGGGGCTGTCTAATGAACCCAAATTGAGTGCCCGAACTTCCTTCTTGGCAAAACAAAGTCATTAAGCACCGTTTAAATTAGCCTCTACTCGTGGATCCTATTAAGCCATTTTTTCCCCTAACTTTTTTTTCCAACTTCTTCTGCCAATTCCGCCCCGTCATTGAACCAGGTGATGACGGGAAAGCTGGCGGGGGGGACTCTCTTCTTAAAAAGATATTTGGCAATTCTCCTGACGAGGCAGTGCAAGAAGCTGAAAACGAGGGAGAAAAAGGAAGGGTTTGAAAGGTTCGGTGCAGGGGGCCTCGTTAGTGGTAAAGAATCACGTTGTCATAACTGGACTGGGGTTTCAGAAAACTCCTGCAGTGATGCGATAGTTGAAAATACCAGACCGGATGTACCGGGTGCATCAAAGGTTTTTAGTTTTAAAAAAATGTGGGAAATCAATCTGCCATTTTACTGAGAAAGTCGGGTTATTTAATAAGGCTTCCTATAGAAGGATCAATGAGCTGGTATTAGCCTGCGTAATTCTGCCTTTCTTTGAAGTATAGGAGCTCCACAGACTCATTAGCTGTCGCTAATAATGTACACTGATGCATTAACCCAATTATGCGTGGATAAAAGTTACACGGCATGTGCTGGAAGCAAAAGAAGCTTTTTTTTCAAAAATCTGAAATTCAATCTGTTGTTCCGCAAGTACTAACAGTAAATGTCACAAAATTCTCGCACTGTTTGCAACAATTTATAAACCACTAGTATAGGGAAATATACGAGACACACTAAAAGACATTCAGGGTTTGTTGTATAATGTTGATAATAAGAAAGTAATACTGGCAACAATGCAGCCAGCTCTTATAAGCCAGCCCAAATGGGCTTTCCAGGACTGAAAAGGTTAATTATTTAATTTACTTCACAATATGAGCCATTCGTTGTACAAAAGTTTAAATGATAAAAGTCGACCCTTTGTATACCTACCGCAACTTCACAAAATGCAAATATTCTTGTAAACAACAGTTGCAGGCGCCTAACATTAGCTGCTATCAAGTATTCCTTTCATTGATACCCTAACGTTTTATTCCGGCACATTATTAATGAATTAATTAATTAACGCATTGGAGCAGATGAAAAGAGGGCTCATGGATTCGACTAGAGTCTGCTTCTGGGGTAGGAGGGTATATAGGGCTTGTTGAAATTCGGAGACACAAGGTAAACGGGACATGAATACGTGCTTCGCTGGGCTGTATGCAAATGCTGGGAAACTGGGAGGGCAGTCGAAGGTGGGGAGGGTAGGAGGGAAGCATTGCGGTGCTGCTGGATGGCCTCTGTTTGGAGAACGGGCGAACAAAAGGAGAACCAGATTTCTACGAATATATGCTTGAAACAGTGCACACATACACACCGGAAGCAAAACCATCGCTTCAAACCTCTTGAACGGAAAATTTGCATTTATTGGGAATTTGACGGGTGAGGTACGGCTTATAGGGAAGAGGAAGGTGCAAATTTGAATTAGCCAGGTATTCGGATCCGTTCTCTCTCTCTCTCGTCGGGGTTTTGCCATATTGAAACGTCGATATGTGGATCCCTAAGTGTGCTTCGAAGGAGCTGTGGAAACAGATGCGCGCAATGGAATTTACCATGAGCTAAGTTGAAAGGAAGATATTTGCAAGGGGGATAGAAAAGTGCATTAAGGTGAAAGGTAGTGCAAAATAAAAGTCACAAAATTTAAGTGCTTCAATTTTGAGCTTAATTCGCAAACATTTTTATACTTAAATACGTTCATTGAAAACTGCACCAGACTTCATGGCACAAATAAAGCAATGGCCACCTCTGCAAAAGTATAGTGCAGTTGACACAGAGGGATGGGGAGTTGTAAAGAAAGAAGTACAGGTTGTGCTACGTCTGATCGAAGTTTTTCGAGAGGCCTGGGGGCATATAGACGACATGATGTCCTCTGGAGCCTTGGGACTAGAGAGGTGGGAGGTCAATCATATGAGCAGAACGTGAGCAGAATAGACACGGCCGGCTGCTGTCTTCACATTGACACGATGAGATCCGACTTGCGTAAAGGGAAAAGGAAGGAACTTCATACATTATAACCCTCCTTCCCCCTTGCAAAAGGGACACGCTTTCCATTATGATTTCGGACCCACCACAGTATAGATATGACCTGCCCCGGTATATCAAAGCCATGCATAATATCCAGGTACCCCATTACATGCCCCGGCATAATACTCCAACTCTTTTAGAATCTGTAAGATATAGGATTTCATGCAGGGAATGTTTAATGGCTTCAGCTGCTGCCGGGTTGTTGACCAAATGGTCTCTTTTCTTTTGCACTGCACATCCTCCGGTTCCCCAAGTATTTTTGGGACCTTTCTGGCCCGAATTTTAATGGCAACCCTCCTCTTCTCTTTCTATTTTTTTTGGTCCATTCTATCCCGCCTCCAATGATGGGTGGGCGCTTTCCGGTGATGCAAAACACGGGTCTCGGGTCCAAAATAAGGCTCTCGTTTTAGTATGTGTAGTTTGGGAGCTGGTTGGAGAGAGGCGTCATTGAAAGGCTTTTGCACCATTTGTTCTTCCCTCCCCGGATGTTGTTTGGAAAAAGGGTGGAGGTAACAGTGCTGGAGCTTTTCTCTGTGTTCTATGAGGTGTTAATGGTCTTCTCAGACTAGGAAGAAGCGACTTGGACACACCAATGGCCTTGGAGAGTCCGTTTATTATTTTATTTTTTTATACAATCCAGCCAGAATGTTGCTGTTGGCGACGAAATGTATATTGGCGCACTTACCCAAATGGGCACGTCTAATACAGTATACAGCCACTAAGCTTTGTCTGGAAAATTGCGCGATTCTTTTTAGCAGACCAATAAAAAGTTGGGATAACAAAAAGTCTCGCCATTTATTAATGCCTTGCTTTTTTATTGTACTGAAGGTTGCTGCTGATCGAATGTACTCGCTCATGCATTCAGGGCTGATGTGCTTGAAACCTTGATGTATACAGGGTTAATAGAGCATGGCCTGCATAAGCTGATTTCACGCCTGCTTAGCATACTCCATATTCTTACACAGCCATGTTCTGTAAGCCAGACACTATATTATTTGAACTGCGGACTTGCCTCCAAGTAGAATATCTTTTCGCTCCCTGAATTGCTGTAGCTTCTAGAAATAACAGAGTAATAGGCGACCCCATTTGTACCGAAAGTTAATGCAATTCGTCTTACATCCCCTCTAGAGTTGCGCTCCATCCGCAAGGTAACAATCTTCCTACTAAATTCCAGCATAATTTCCTCTCTACAGAAGCGGATGAAGGGGGGAAAAACGGCAGTAGAAACATTGTTCATTCAGCGGGGATATTTTGATCCTAAAACTTCATTATGGGACGTTGGTATATCCCAAGTTATATCCTAATAGGGAGGGGGGAAGCGGAGGGAAAGAAAACGCGAGATAGACAAAAAGAGAGCTCCTTAGTGGCAAAATGATCCTCCTCAGAAAAAGGCAGTACAAAGAAGGCTCCCATCTTTCTCTTTTTCTCTTTCTCTCGGGGAGCTATGCTCTTTGATCCGATTTGTCCTTCTCGAACCCGTACTTTGGCGTTAAGAATGGCAGCAAGACGTGGAAAGAAACGACGGCTGGGGGAGAAGAACTTTTCGACTTATCAAATTAGGTGGCAAATGGCGTGCGGGGAAATCCCAGGCACACTTCTCCTGCCCCCGTGACTCGACTTTTCTTTTTTTTACCGTTCTTCTTTAAACCTAGCTGCTTACAAAGATTCCCGGAATCACAGTTCAGCCTGATGGAACCCTCTATTATTTTTTTTGATTTGCCAGTATTGCAACTCTGAGATTCAATTACCTTTTCGAGAGGATTGTGATTTTTGCTCATCTGGAGGCAGATACTAGGCATGATTACTCGTCAGGATGTTATTGTCTTCCACCATCTTTTAATGCCAAATACAATGCAAAAACGGTCCTACATTAATATTGCATAATTAGATATTGGAGGGGCCTGAGATTTTTAAAAAAAACAGCCAAGTTCACTTTTGGGGGATCTAACACAATACGTGCCACAATATTATGTATTTCAGTTAATGTCATTGGGTATTAATTACACATTTGCGCATGTAGCTGAGCTGCGGAAACATATGGACGTAAAATGTTTCAAGATTGTACCAGTGAAATCATAAGTTGTTTCTCATTTTACGACCAGTTTTTCCATGTGGACACTTTGGCTGTTTTTTACCCCTCAATTTGATTTCTGTAAAATTTTATGCAAATATTTTGGTTTAATTCTATGGTCTTGACCAATCGCTGTTACCTCTTAGTAAATTGCGGTTATGTGTCACACGTCACTTCACACATGTGACACATGACACAACTACAACCACGCATGCAGATTTCGTTGAATACTAGTTCATGGTTATTGCAGCAGATCCGCTGCACTGGCCACTGAGAATAGGTGCACAATCAACCTAATACGCGTTGTTAAACAGGTTTTAAAATAATGTAACGCGGCACTTCCCCCTCCTGACCATATAAATGTTAACACCGCATAAACATGCCGAGAGTGACGGCCTGAGGCGATGCTTTGGCTGGAAGAGCATGTGTATAATACGCCCTGAAAATGATTATTTTGCCAGCACTAACTTAGGTAAAAGCATGGGGCCTGGATGCCCCCATAATTGAAGGCGAGAATCCATGTTCCACCCCTCCTGGTTCAAATGGGCCCAACGTGGTTCTATCAGACGTGTGTAATAACAAGCGTAGCGATGTGCGCAGCACAATCATGCGCGACCTCATGCGATGGCCACCATATTTACAACCCCAATAACCTCCGATGCCTGCAGCAGACCGCTTATTGGCACTCTCAGCTTCCTCTCTTGCCTCGGATGCTGCTGCATGCAACCCATTTCCTTCGACGAGGGTTATGCTGCACCACAGGCAAACTCCATGCTGCATCTTTACCTTCTTTACAGGCACTCCATCTGCTTCAAGTACGGTGCGGTTGCTTATCATTCCAGGTCTGACACAAGGTGTGGTTCTAAGAAAAATTGTGAAAAAAAAAAGTTCATGTCGATTCTGTAAAATAGAGTTGCCAGCACATTTTCCCAGCTATAGGCTGCTCCAGTATGCAAACTAATTATTTCAGCTATCATAGCGCTGTGTCAAACTTTTTCATAATCAGAGGGCGTCATTTTATGAACAATTTTATTATTTGATTGCAAAAACAAGCGGGCCCGCAAATTAGTCCGCTACTTTTATAGTCAAATAAAAATATTGGGTCTTACACCCCGCGTGATATACTAGTGCGCAATGCGATGGAATTAATTTGCGTAAATATTGTGTTACCGTATTGCGTTACGTTCATTAAAGGCATTCCCTTGGGGGATTGCTCCGCTATACCATCCCCAACCAAAAACATGAAGTATGCAATACAAAAACGGTATCCGATGTTTCCCTTGAAAACCCGAGACGCAAATCATCCCCCTCGCTGTAATATGAGCTTCCCTTCGTAAGTTTTCCCTGGCTCCAAAAGCTGAGATGATTATGCATGTCATTAGGCCTTGATGACTAGAGTTTATGCTATTAGTTGTAGAGCGCTGCTCCGATTGGCACTTTGTGAGCTCGCCTCTTGTTCCTCTTAGGTACCCACCGAGTTTGTAGTTGGATGCTTGTCCCGGATGCTGCTGAAGCTATACCACTGTGAGCATCTGAAGCTTCCCTGGTCCCAAACGAGATTTCGCAGCTGCTTCCTCTGCAACGGCCTGTGCATCTCCAGGCACAATCGCATTTCTCGGACGGATGAGCACCTTTCCATGGATACATCCATGTCTTTACTTTATCTGAAGTCTATAAGGCGCATACCACCATCGGAAGGCAGTTCAATTCCTTTATTAACCCTGCAAAAAGCTGCGATCACTTAGTTATAAAAAATAACAGTTAATATCTATTCAAATATTACATTTAAAGAGACAGGTTGGCGCTTATTGACGGAATATTGGATTACAAAAAAAAAGCCAACAGCAGGTTTCAATTGTTATGATAATGGTATGCGGCTCCCACAGAGCAGAAAAAATTCCAATAGTGTGATTAAACTGAAATCATTCCCGTCCTTAGCAATGTGAATCAGGGCTTTTTGCGATTGGTTAGATCGAATTATTGGGAGGTTTCATCCGGATAGTTTGGGGAAAAAAAAATCTGCAACTATACTGATTTTGAATATGAAACGAAACGTAGATTACATGGATCCTCTATAATCCTATGACAATGGGCCAATATGTCGCTACAACCTGTAATGACTAAAGGTACAAAAATGCCAACATGTGAGATGAACCAAAAAAATCAGTGCACTCTAGGCAGTAGTTTATAAAATCGGGCAAATACCCAGCAGCCCATCTGACAATAGCCGTAATTAAATTATTATTAGACGTCGACAACAACCATGCAAAAATTTACCAATGATCAGATCCAAAAAGCTCGTCCAATGATTAGTTATGTTGCTATAAACAGGAGACCTAGTTTTTTAAATGTACACTGCTGAGGCTATAGTGCTTAAAAGCCCAGTTCTTACAGTCTATCGATTGTCAGTATATTGCAATAATGTTTGCCATTTACAATTTGTAATTTTAATACTGGACGTGTGCATATCATTTTCCCCCCTATATATAGGAAACTTCCACCCTCCTTTTGAACTGAAGGCTTGGACCACCCTGCACTTACTAGTTATTGCTTGCCCGGAACACTTGTTATTCGCCCAAATATTTCCTGAATGCCATCATAGTTACCGGTGTTTACTCCTTGGCATGCTGGAAGGGGGTGGAGGAGCAAAAGGGCTGGACCTTACCCCCCCATTTCTGGCCAGTTCCCTTGTGGTAATCCTGTAGTATTTGGCCAGGAGGACTCACCCAATATATCCCAAGGCTCCAGAAGTTTAATGGCCCCTCCCAAAGTTAGCTTTTGTGCGCTCCAGGATAGGAGAGTGTGGAGTTTTCTGCAAAACTGAAACTTGTTAATGGAATAGATAAAACTTGGCTGGAGCAAAATGGTGCCTTTGGTTTTCCTTGGCCGGCTATAATTTTTCTTTCCTTCTTCCGAGCAGTTCCCCCCTGGTCATTTTCTCCATACTCTGAATTGCCCAAAGCCATTTTTTCTTCTTCTTCCTTCTTTGACGATGGAAATGATACGGAGGAAAAACTTCTCTCCAGGAGACACCTTTTCCTGGTATGGAGTTTTCTGGTTATTATTTTTTTGTGCGTGTCAGCCGAGGCTCGATTCTCCCTTGCATCTTCATAGGAAAATCCTTCTCACGTCTTATATGATGTCTTAACTCATTCCTACCGTACCCGGTAGTCCGTTCCGTTTCTCATTTTTGGAAGTGGTTCGAGCCGAACTTCCAAAGACTAGAAGGACGTTCAATTTTAAAATGGGATGTCCTATAGTTTTTTTTTCTCTCTCTCTCTCTATCCAAGAAGCGCAAGAGCGGTTTGGTACTACCTTTTCTGGCGATTGCAGTTTAGACAGAAGTTCTCTGCTTCAGAAAAATGGATACTGTCCGACACTTTTTTCGATATATAGGCCTATCTCAAACATCTAGACTCTCGTGCTCCGGACAGTTTTACTGTACGACTTGAATTAAGTGGAAAGGCAGCCTCAATTGTTTTTTAAGAGACGGGTCGAAAAGAAACGGCGTGCTGATTATTCTGATTTATTTTTATTTTACTGTACCAGAGTGGGCAGTTACAGCCTATATGGAGAGCTACAAAACCAACAACCGGCATGGGAAAATAAATCAAGTCATTAAAAAGTTCTGCACGTACGAATTTGAATATCCGCATTTTAAACATTCATTTGATACATGTGGTACTGTACTGTACAATTTCAAATTTTTCGTATAAAATGGCTCATAAGCAATAAACATTGTGTTTGCATGGACAATATCCCCACGAGGAGTGAAGACTGTATATCAAACTGGAACAGTTTCCGTTCATGTAAAAGGTAAAATTACTCGATCTTACACAAACCTCGGATGTACAGTATTATTTTCCACAGGTCTAACTCCACCAGCACAAAAAATTGACCAACTTTCTGAACAACAAGAAGCAAAAGTTTTGCTTTAATTATTGATGAAATAGGAACAACTTTTGTAACACATTATTAGATTACCTATCACGTACAAAGCTTGTTGTGATAAGATCGTACTGTAAAATAATCAGAATCAAATACCAAAAATTTCGCATCTTGTCATTTGGAGTTTGCGCACCTTTTTGTGCTAATTTTTGAATAAAATTATTCCCTAATTATTCCAATATTCAAGCCGTAAATCAGCGCGACCTAGATACTCATTCTTCCTCATAAATTCCCAGCTACCAAGGGCCTACCGCCCACGACACCTAAGAACTCTCATGATGGATACGGGGGTTCCTATGACGTGACCAGAATAATAATAGTATATAAAAAAAGAAGGAACCCAGCAAGGTGGAAGGAAGCTTTCGATCTCTTCTCTTTTTTTTTGTGTTAGAAGGGGAGGTATGTCCTCTCCACAACCATCTTAGTAGGGATATCCAAGCCCTCGGGCTCGGATTACGACCCCGCAGTCATTCTCCGGGACAGTATATTGGACACCGGAGCTTCCCTGAGCAAATATTTAGATGCCCCACCACCCGAAGAGTGCCTCCATCTCCCCTGCTCTTTCATCTCACGCTTCGCCCGTTCTTGGACCTCTTTTTCGTTTGGTTTTTTTTTATACTCCTCTTCCGGATCCGGAAGCAGGACTACACACAAGATGCCAGAAAGGAATAAGGAAAATGATGTGTTTCCACTCTAAATTGGATACATTTGCACTGATATCATATGCATTGTCCCAACTGATTGGAGTGATATCAATCTCTTTCTTTTAAAAAAAATATTGAGATTCACTGCCATGAACCGGTGACAGGTCGAGAATCTTTTTTCCGGTGTGCAAAATTGGGTAGGGGTTGCGGTGCAATCAGCTCTGAAGGTTTGCCTAAGTGATTGGATGTAAGGATGAATATGTGAGATCTCTAGGAGTCACTATGGGAGAGCTGCCTTGTGGGAGGGAAAAGGTATATAGAGAGCACTTTTGCTCACCCAGATCACGCCCCGTGCCCCGTTTCCGGGAACTAGTCTCCCAAACTCTTGACTTCCTCCCAGAGGACCAAGAAAGGAACGGCCTTTTCGTCTCCTCTCCCACCGACTCTCTACTGCTCTCTGGGGACTCAGTCCGGACACCCTTAGCAGTTAGCCAGTCACTTCCAATGGAACGTACGGATGCTCGTAGCAAAGGTCTGACACAGCCATCCCAGCACACGACGTAAATTATTCGACAATTCGCACTTACCCAGCACTAAAGCTGCCACGACACTCTGTTGACATCCACGGCACGTGACTTACATTATCTTTCTCTACTAGTGAAATTTGGCAACAATGGCCCCCATTTGGACGTAGTACTATATGCCACTACCAGATGTCTCACAGGCTCCCTCTCTGCACACTACTGCCGCTCTCAGGGGGCAAGAACTACATGCACGTTGGTGATAAGTCAACGCTTGTAGATATTTATTATTATTTTTATTAATTATTATTATTATTATTATTATTATTATTATTATTATTATTATTATTATTATTATTATTATAGCTATAAACAAAAGTTAAAACTTGGAAGTGACTTGTATGCGAGTTCGTATCGGAAAACGTTCAGGGTTGTGCATTTGACAGAGGGGCTTATAGCACCCTTAATTAATGTGATGACAATGCGGCGTGATGCCGCTTGCAGATGGTAAAAAGTTGTGACAAGGGTTCGGTAACTTTGGTTGGACCGCATCTTTCATGCTGTGAAGGGTTGGGGGAAATATCGGGTCAGAGGCAAGACCGTAATTGGGCTCTTGACAATGTTGCTTTGGTTTTGATGTGCCAGGGACCGTAATGCGGTTTGAGACATATAGGCAGAGTTTGAGTTGACGACAACAAGGCATGGTTTCTCTCTGATGATTTATGGACTTTGACGAGTGTAATTTTAAGGGGGAATGTTTGCTTCGATACTATCACATTTGCGCATGAAATTGATGTTTTTATAACCTATATAAAATTATTCCATTTTCTTATATTGTAAAATTTTAGCAAAGACCTAAAATATTGCTCTTGGATGCAATTCCTTGCCGGTAGAAGAATAATGTAAATATGCATGATGTTCACTTTTTCAAACGTTGAAATAGTTTCCAAAAATTTACTGCCGATCGCCCCAATGCTGGTACTGATCCTTTCATAAAAATACAGCATGTGGAACGTATCCTCTGGCCAACATGTACTACCATCTACTCGTACTCTTCGGACCTATAACCCGGATTATTAAAACCAGTCCATTTCCGGGTCCTGAAACAAAAAAAATGCTGACTCGCCTTACTTTGATGGGGGAGCAGGTGTCTCCATAGCCTGCCCCAGTATTAGTCAAAAACCCGATTCAAATTGCCATCCGCTTATTGAAAACCAGCTCTCGCTCTCCCCTGCATTCATAAACCTAACCGTATGACTTCCGAGCCCCATTCCTTTCATCACTCATCCCCACAAAATTTTGTCCATCCCCACAACACAATGCCAAACTTTTTTTTTTCAAAAAAAAAAACTGCCCAAAAATTACTATTGTTGTCAATATGTGCACCAGCCCAAATCCTACACCCAACACTTCAACCTAGGACATTTTTTTTTGTATTTTATCAAATGTGTGTTGTACGTCTGCCGAGTTGGTCCGTCACAGAGTATGGTCTGTACTAATTTTTTTTCCGTATGTTTGCCCCTGTGCTCGTACCTCACTGAACTCACAAGGTTATGAAGTGGAGCTCTCGGACGTAGAGTGTCATGGAAACCGCAGCTCGGGCGTGTCAGCCTCTGGCTGAATTTCCATGATGAATTGACACCAATCGATCATATTTTTGGAGTGAAGGGGAGGGGGAGGGGATGGGGCAGTGTTGCATGGCTAAAAAGAGGTGCGTTCAGGAGACTAACGAAGCGCCCTTTGAAGCACCCCTCTTACAGGTATGTAGCTTTGTTAGGGGGCGCCAGAGAGGACTTTTTAATGCGGCTTCGGTGGTTGAGACGGTG
Organism: Catajapyx aquilonaris; assembly: GCA_000934665.2. NCBI lineage: Eukaryota > Metazoa > Arthropoda > Diplura > Dicellurata > Japygidae > Catajapyx > Catajapyx aquilonaris. The sequence goes on from KZ538124.1 coordinate 103,344, forward strand.
AGAGAATATTGGTTTCTAATGGGAGGGCTCAATTACCTAGACTTATAAAGAGGGGGTGCTTCAAAGGTGGGTGTTACGAACCGGAAAATCACAAGTGAAGGGTTATAGATGGGGAGGGGGGGGAGGGGGTTGTTGAATAAAATATGCTTGGAGTAACAGGGCACACAGAGCCCTCCGCTTTCAATCTAGGTGTATTATACGGAATTTCACTTTCAGAAGGGGAGGGCTTAAAAGTTTTCGCAATATGTATTTCCATAATTGCAGTGGATGTGACTTGTGAAAATTATGGCGCCTGTGTGTAAAGTAGCGTTTCTCATCAAGCTCCGGCGGATGCTCTTTCTTTGTGGCGTCAAAATTATATAACAGGTCGTTTGATGCTGTGTTGCGCTTGCATATTAATTTTCTATGTATAATTACTGTACGTACCGGTATGGACTGTTCATCCTGCAGAATATAGGGAAACACAAAATATGGTCCAATGTACGACACTTAGAGATTTGAGCATATGCTTCAATACACTATAGGAAAAGGAGGTGGTCATTAATCACCATATTTGAGAAATAGAAAACTCATAAGCGAACCGTCACGTCTGCGTGATTAAAGGCCGACTAATTACTTTCCGCCTTTGCATATGCATATATGACACGCGATTTTCACGAGACGGCGCCAAGAAGTGCTAATTCGGCAGACTGATTAGTAGCAAAAACTTCCAACTCGTTAATGATACACTCCAGTAATGAAGTTCGAAACTTACAAGTTAGTGCCATAGAAAAACCAGTGACCGTTCACACACACAGACTGCTTCTCAAAATGCCAAGTTGTGAGTATAGGCCTATAACACTTTTCAACTCCATTGTATGAACAAACTGTACAGTTTTCTCCCATTCATTTTGTGCTTCGTTTCATAGACTTCTGTTGAATCTTACGGATTCCAAACACGTTCTAAATAGCAATATACATCCCCAAAATAGGAGAGCAAATGGGCATTCTCGGAATTCTGAGAAACGAATCTCCGGAACTCTAATGGGCTCTGATGGGAAAACATGTTACAGTGCAAGCTTTTTCACTTTACATCTAGGTTTTTGTAGCGACAATATTGGCCTGTAACTCCTTTAATATACGTATAATGTAGAGCCAAGTGTAGGGCACAATATGTATGTTCGAATTGTCGCATTTTCTCCAAAAAATAGCGTAAATGGTCTGTGAGAATTTAGAGTTTTTTTCTGAAAAATATGCGATTTGTAACTGTCAAATTAATTTCGTGCAGTGATCTTGTAAATTATTGCAGCATTAGGCCAAATATTACTGCTACGTATCCTCTTGCGGTACACTTTTCACGTGTTTCAAGCCGCAGTTTAAATTCCAAAAAGCACACGATCGTCGACAATAATATTTAGCCAATAGTACGAACATAGCAGACTGTAACCAACGGAATTTTCTTATAGCCCACGACCTCCTGGCATTTGGCAATTTTAAGTACAACCCGATCCTCCTGCAGGCCCGCACTTGTGGCCATTACGATTGTACCAGCAACATCGTAATTGCCACCTGCTTCCTTCTTCCTCCCCAAAAAACACCCCATCTGGATGCTAAAAAAAAGAAAATCGGAAAAAAATAACACTCGAAACCTATACTGGGTTTGGGCAAATGTTTCCTCCCTCAGCACCCAAACTCGGTCACTTCCCAGCATCTGAGCAGCCGTTTATGACTCACTCAAAAGAGATGATCTGAAGGGAAGGGAAATGGTTCCAAAAGGATTCCTATACGACAGCAACTCTCAGTCTGTTCGGTAGGAGGTCGATGGAATGGAAAAAAAAATAGAAAGGAAGAGAGCAGAGGAGGAGGGGGTTTTAAACTCCGGATTCTTAGAAGGAAAACAAACAGCAATGGCTTTCGCAGTGTTTATACAACAGTTTCGGAAGAGGAGTCCTGGCGGGCACCAACATCCCAACCCCAAGAGAACTGGAAGGAAATTTAGTGCAGTTGCCGGACAAATAATCCTGCCGCCTGGAAAAAAAAGGGAAATAACGAAAAAAAAGAGACGAAAAGACTGGAAACTGCGGAGACACTTTATAAAAATGCGGCTGGAAGAAAACGATAAAAAAGTTAACCTTTTCCTCTCAGTTTTTTTTGTGTGCGCGAGCTCTTTTTTTTCCTTGTCCGATGCTCGTCCTTTGTGGTCAGAGTTAATGTCCGGTTTGGGAATATGGTTGGGGAGTCCCAAATTGTACTCTGGCGCCTACCACCAATCTGCTGACCGCAACACACTTCTCACCATGGACGATTTTTACGTCAGGATGGGCTATTTTTCAGGATAACAACTCTTTCAAGGACATGTTTATTCGTTCTAAAGGCCGTTTGATGATCGTATCGCCCTCGGGTTACGGGACGTTATTATGGTTGGGGGTCGGTGCTACATATCATTCGGGAATCTAAAATTCATCACCAATGACAGGGGGGGCCATTGTTCAGTAAAAGTTCTGGTAATAGAAAATTTCAAAAGGCGATAAAAGACTGCAATTGCACTTCAGACCCTTTTATATAACGTTCTTAACTTGGAACAGATGTTGAGCTGTACCGTATAAAGGTTTTCTGCATTTTGTTGTCGATTTACTTAATTATTTTGATACTATTATTGTAACTCTATTGCGCATGTATAATTATATATAGGTAGCGATTTTGAAGAACTATTAATCATTTATGAAATACTGTAGATTATATTATGAGCAATATGCTGCAACTAAACATGTCATAATTGTATGGTGTTATGCAATACTGAGGCAACCCATCACATGATAACAGTATTGACTATTGAGAAAAGGGGCTTTGAATGTCGCACCTGTCCTTTTAGGTCATTTATGGCAGAAGTATGCAGATTTCGTCAGCATAATTTTAATTGAATGAAGTACGATCCTTTGGGTATATTTTTTCCTGGGTTTAAATCAATTTTGACATTTTTTGTGGGTTAACACATTATTGCAAAACAATTAAAACTGTAAAAAAAATTAATAAGAAGCCCAGTGTTTTGATCATTTCCCTGGTCAGTTTATGCATCTGTACCAATTAAGTTCTAATATATTTAAAGTGACTATCATGTTGTGTAATGATATCACCTTTATTGTGGTAGTACATCGTGCGGGCCTTTGTGCCGTTGCTATTTTAACGGCCCTCTGGGGCCAGAATACCCGTTCCGGCATACTCAACAGCAATTTTCATGGGACAGTCTGTCAAATAAAGGGTGTCCATTTTAAAAAAAACTGCAGCTCCTCAAAACTGCATGGTTCCAGTGAGCCGGTTCATAGTCCCTTCCTCGTTCTAATGCTCCTCTGCTGATCCTAGCAGCCCATCAATTTCACTGGTCGAAAGATCACACATGTAGCGAATCAGGCTGGAACACGACAACCAGCAGGGTGTAACATCTAATGCAATTGGGTTGTGGCAACGGTTCCCACTGGGAAAAATGTGTGTTCCACCCCCACCCATCCACCCTCTCTCTCTCTCTCAAAAAAAAAGTGTCGATAAATATACCACCCCCGGTAATTTCCAGCATCACGATGTGGCACAAGATCTGTATGTCATGGCTGCCTTCCAGGCACGAAACCTGCTGGGAGTAATTACCGCACGTGGTCATATGGTCAGAAGAGATTAAGGTATTTAGAGGCCCCAGTTATTGTTCCTCTGTGGGCTACTTTTCAACGTGATTAGGTGCAGCGTTCATTATTGGCCGGGCGACCCACACCATTTAGGAGCAGGATAAAATACTGACCAATGCATGAGGCATTATGGTAAACTAATAGCGACGCAAATGCTGACGACGAAAACGCGCGTTATAATATTACACAAGCACTAGAAGCTACTTTGAACCCCAGAGTGATATTCAGAGCATGGAATTTCATCAAGTGAAACTAATTTCAAAGCTCGGTATGAAATGCCCATTAAACACTATGGTTGCTTCATGCCACTTTTCCCTAATTACTTGACATGGAAGTTTCCACCGTGTGGAACCACCCTTTACTCTTTTAAAAAAATATTGTTTGATTTGTTTCCCCCCCCCCCCTTTCCCATGGGATAAAAAATAGCATTCAGAGTCTCTATTTGTCGTATACGCGTCTATACCTATATTCTGATGCTTTTGTTATACGCCAACTGCAAATGCAGGCTTAGTTACTCCAACTGCCACTCAATGTTTTGCAAAACACTCAAAGGGATGCCCTGCATATCGCTGTGCACGCAAACAATGCCCACCTGATTATCCTTTGTGCACGCAAAATTGACACCAGGATTTACAGCTGATTTTGTAAAGTTAGCTCCCCACCCTGTTGGCACAATGCTGCCTCTTGAGTTCTCAAATACACCCACATTGTGTGAAGCAAATCTATGCTTTTGCTCAGATTGAAATTTGCACCGAACATAATGCTATTATGGCTACATGGCCCCGGCACTATTTTTAAAATGTTGATCATACAAGGTGTTTAGCAAACATGAGGAATATATTTACAGATTTTCCAGGTTGCTAGACCCCAATGGGGGCAATAAATCCTTGCTGTAATAATCTACAACATTTTGTACGTCGTGTAAATTTTATTTTACAGGTTACCTCCATGCACTTTTCCTGCACCTTTAAAACTCGTCACGGTTCAAGTTCGAAATCCCTTCCCTTTGAAAGCTTAAACCTCCTGCACATTAATAAGCCATACCTTGTGCCAGCCACTGCTTGAACTCTCTCTCTCTGAAAACAGTATTGACCCAACCCCTGGCAGAATCCTGACCCGCCTTCACTTCGCACTTGGCAGTCATGTAACCCTAGAATCTCTCCCTGTCTGCCCTTCCCTTTTTTTTTAAACCTGTCCCTCAGTTAATCTAAACGAAGCTTACACATGCTGTACACTCCACCTCACACCCAATCCTGGGAAAGGGCCCGTGTGCCGCCCTTTCTGAAAATCCCCAGAGAGTCGAATCGGAGGCAGAGCCTGGCTCCTCTAATAGCAAACATAATGCAAATGAGGAACTGGTATGCTCACCTGGGAAAGGCCCCTCAATCTCGGCCTTCATTGGTACACTGGAGCATCTGCCGGGAGATCCAAGATTAATTCGATAGCAGGCGAAATGAGGCCTGCTTAACATCCCCCACCCCCCACCCCTACCAAGCACTCACCTCTCTAGTACTGGTACAGTAATGTCGAGGGCGTAATGCATGCGCTGGATTGAAGGGGGGATTTCCCAAGGGATTTCCCTGGCACTCAGGCCTCCAAAAATTTATAACTGTGGAGGACGGGACCTCGAGTTCTTTGTCATTTGCATTCCCATGTCGACGTCGATGAAGAGACACAAAAGTACGTCATTGCATAATTAGTGCTCTCAGGGAAATAATGAGCGGCGGACAGTGTGCAGCATGTGTAGAGTAGAGATTCCTAGGGTCTTTTCTCTCTACTTTTTTTTAGGAGTACCCAGGGCCTGGAATGGATCCGAGGGCCTTGTTTCGAATTCATGGATCGTTTCCTCCGAAGGTTATTTGACAGCAGCCATGAGCTGTTTTTCATCGTTTTCGCTAGGATCCTCGCGATGACTCCAAACGACCTCGCTCAATTTCGCCCGGATTTTACCCCCGGATTCAGATAACATGTGTGGGCCTTAGATGCCCATACAAACTTATGGCGTGGCTCACGAAAAAAATATATATGTTGCAGCTCCTGGACTGCCCGGGGCCTTGAATGAGCCTTTCGTAGGCATAAAATGCTTGGAACAAACCATCCATTGCAAGGCATCGACATATAAAAAAGCGGCCTTAAATTTATTTATAAGTACTGCAGTTTTAGAAAGTGGTTAATGGCAACATTATGTTTCCGGTGTTAAAAAAAACAAAACGGGGCCAGCGACCTGGTGTTCTTTCATCCTGCGTACATCTCAACCCTCCAGACACTTCTGTTTGAATGGAAGCGAAGCATTCAGGATACATTTGTATAGCGTACTGTATGCAGTGCATTCTGTACTCGGGACTGTTTGTAACAATAGCAATACATAGAGGTGATTACAACTACTGTACGTACGAGGACACCCTTTTCTGCCGGGACTTGCAGGAGTAATTATTATAGACGGAATGAGAAATTGGGTGTCACATTATTTTATCCTGCAGTGTATTAATTTGAAAATTTTTACATCGCAATTCACGATCATGTTGAAAACATCCGCGTATTTACATACACCGTATGGTTCATAAATGCCCAGCCTGTCATCAGATTGTGTGCCAAAAACGCTATGAAACATGCCTGCCGTCGATTTCCACAGAATTGATGTGAATTAAAATTATAAAACAATTATGCGTGTTAGGTGTAAACATCTACCTAATTCTGGGTCCTACAAGTGATTATGATGCATTGTTGTAAGCATTTGTACAACAATAGTCATCTCCCATGACATGTATATTTCACAGACCTGCATTCATAATTTTAAAACGACTTTTGGAATATTAAGGTATGAATAAAACGTACATATTTTTCAAATCCAATGGTACACTCGGATACAGTGTCTCACAATAACAAACTTTGTACCTGTCAATGATTCGACGCTTGTTTTCTACAATACCCGTGTGCGCTGTAGGCTACTCAGAAGTTATCAGAAAATATATCAAATGTTCACAACGAAGATACTATTTCGGGGGTATATGATTCTGCAGAGCTCATTTTGCAGGCAGCACTTTAGTACCTGAGAAGCGTAGGTACTTTTTTGGTGACGACCACTTAACTTTGATTAAGTTCAGAGGTCAAAAAGGGACAAGTAGGAAACAATAAGACAAGAAGACCAAAGAGGAAGAACAGAGGTCTCTGACAAAAAGGATGGTATAACTGAAAGTCGCGTTAAGCCTATATATACACGCAGCAGCAGCAGTTTTGTACACGGCGTATCCCAGGAAAACTTCCTTCCTTCCTTCCTCAAACTTCCACCACAGCACAATCAGCAAGAGTGGTTGGACCACTTCAAAAGGCTCGAAACACAAATAGTTTTAGTTTATAACGCCTGCGCTTCTCCTTATTCCAGCAGAAACAACTTAACTTTTGCCAAAATTATAAAGTCGAGCTGCGACTGGAGGACCTGCCCAACATATAGCACGGAACAGTTATAATTGCAATTAACAAAATAGGCTGCACGGTATAGCGGTCATGTCCAAACTATAATGGAAACCAAATTGATACATTGGTGGTCGATTAACCAGATTATAATATAAATTAAGGTCGGTGGTTGTTTGCCGTTGTCACAAAATGTTGTATCATTAGGGTGAACCTTGTGATCAGTCAGACCTCAAGTGTGAAATTATTTGATTGGCAGCAATACAATACACCTATCTAATAGATGCAACGACACATTAAATGTCACAGTGCACTAAAAACAGAGCTCATTTTTAATGGTCCATCATAATCAAAGAAAACCACAAATTGCACCCTCCCAAGTTTCGCAAAGTAGCATCCATGTTTCGCTGTTTCACGTCTGAGTTGTAATAAGCGAAGTGAGATCAACGATCTCTAAACGGAACCTTGGCCTCTAATTACGCTTATAGAGGCTCAAGGGGGGTTTATTCACAGGACTCAGGTTCCAGTGCGTAATAAGCCACGTTAAATCCGCAAAATTCTCCTCCGGGAAATGGCCACGTCACGCTCTGTACTTATGCAACTCTATACAGGATGTTACGAAAGCTTAATAGTATGTGCCTGTTTGTCCAGGGTGAGTCATCAGCTAGGTACATGTAGTACCACTGATTCTCGCAGGCTGAGAGTGGCAGCAGTGTGCATAGAGGGATGTTGCGCCATCTATGGGCGTAATATAATACTTTTTCCGTATTTTGCCAAAACATTTTTTGCGCGTCAAATCATGCGTAAGACGAGCACAGACCTTTAGACATGATGGACTTCCTCCTCCTGGACTTTTTCTTCCTTCCTAGAGTGCTGAACGGAATGCACTCCCACATGATGCACTGGGACAGGTGGAAAGAAGTTGTAATGGTCGAGCATGGCCTTCTGGGAGCTGGTTGTTGTTGGGGAAAAATCAAGGAGAGGCGACCTCCATCTCGGGAGCCCCAGAATGGAGGAGGCAGAAAAGGAGGGAAGGAGTCGTCGTCGGCGTCGGTCTCGGCGACGGCGGCCTCGCTTTGACGTCGCATTCTCATCCAACTGTCACTCGCGAACCTCTCTTGCATGGACATTTTCAACGGCTGAGCTGGAAATAAATAGGAAAGAAAAGAACGGGCTGTGTTTAGTTTGCTTCGGATCTGTCTCCAATTGCAGGGTGGTCCAAGAGTGCACAGTATTTGCGACGGATAAATTAAGCAAATGTGTTCAAATGAGAGTTGAAAATGAAAGCAAGCCAAGAACAGGCTGGAGAGAGCAAAAAAATGTGTCTGACTTCATGATACGGCGCGTCAAGGCAAAAAGGCCTCCGGAACATTGCTGGGAAATGCCTTCCAACTGGCGGAACCACCCAAATGAAGTCGGCACCAGCACCTGCAATTTACTCACTTTTTTGTCCGTATGTCTATGGGGGGGGGGGGGCCTTGATTGTGTGTAATATTTTATGTTGCTTTAAACTACAAGCAGAGAATCAACCTCTCTCCTGGGTTTTGCATTAGGCCTCTGGATTAATGCTGAGCCTAATGGATGAAATCCGGAAGTGGTGTAGTCAATTCAAGACCACCTACGCTGCAGGTATTAGTTTTGTTGCACACTCAGTGTAAACTGCAATACTTTGTTGTGCACTTGAATTTACCCATACAGTCCGACCTGCAAAAGCAGCAGAAAGATCAGCAGTTTCTTTTTCTCCGGTCAATTCGTTGCCTGTTCCCATTTACTCTGGTGCATGGCTTTTCGACGCAATAGTCGAGCCTCCAAAGCGCACTTCAAAGCTTCAAAAGAAGTGATAACGGACCGCCAAATTGATTCTACAAGGGTTTGCTTTCCGCCTTTTCCCTCTCTCTACGAATCAATAGCCAAGTCCGCCCTTGTAATATGCAACCAGTTTATTTTCTTTTCTCTAACATCACAAAGGACAAAAAAAATGTGAAACCCACCCTTGTTATAGTATACAGCGGACCAAGAGACGACCTGACCAGTCTATACAGTATCCCCTTCTGCTGTGTTCATCCAGGTGCACTAGTCGCGAAACCGAAATGAATCAGTAAACTATTTAGGAAGTATCAGGAAGTCTGAGGAAACCCTCCAAGAGACGCTTAATACAATCCGGGACAATCTAACCAGATTTTCTGGTCGGTGTGTTTGTGGATTTAGTGCTCTTGGATGCGCTCGGAGGGCACATAACTCTGCCTTCTTTGAGGGCAGATGCTGGAATAAGGGAGGTTAGAGAGAGTCTGAAGGGGCTTCAAGGAAAGGGCCGGTTTTTGCGGCTGCACCCAAAGTCCCACCTGAGACCAACCCTTAGGGAGGTTCTGTACTCTCACAAGGATATGGATAATTATAGAACCAATTAATTACTGACCTACTGGTAGATCTCCCTATGATATCACCTCACAATGAATACTTCCAGTGAATGGCAGTATATTTTTAACCCTTCAGCGAAAAATGGGTCACGTTTGTGACGGAAAAAGATAAAATTAAAACGGGCCGTCGACTCTTCCTAAAAACTGACTCAGAGGTGACTTCCCATTCGCCACATGCAGGTTCGCATTATATCCTCAAGCATTTTTTTTTTTTTTTTGAAGCGTCCTCTCCGATATTTTAGTTACGAGTCACATAGGACAATTTTTATGGAGGCGTCTTTAATGGGCGGGACCGTTAGACGAGCAGCCTTCCGCAGGAAGATTAATGGCTCTGAGAATACCTTTCATCCATCTGCAATTCGACTGCATCTCCGCACACCAGCTCCATATAGCAAGCCTGCATTTTTGTTCCTCAGGACCCGGTAAAATGCTTACGACTAATAAAAAAGAACTTCTGGAATAGTAATTTTCTAAGGGTGAAAAAAGAGGGCAATTAGTTATCAACTTTTCAACCCAAGAGCTAATGCAAAAAATTGTGCACCACATTCAATTGTAAAATGTATGAACGTCGGAAGAAAAACATGTTAACTGTCGTACTGTACTGATGTTTACATGTTTTTTTTTCTCCCGAGCCCTTCATTTTTTGCAGCTTCATTTTAGCCCTCATTTGCCCCTAATTTTTATGACGTCACGTTTCTCTTCAAAAAAAAATATGCGCAGAAAACCTATTGATTGGTTATTACTGGGTTATTAGCTGCAATACACCATTGTGAATATTCAAAAAAAAGGGGGGGGGGGGAGGCTGCTCCTCTTTCCCGGAGCGCTGCTGCTTATCTTGCTCACACTATGGCGATGCAGCAGCCGAGTACATTATTTTTCGCAAAAAGTGGCGCAAAATTTTCGCTTGCAGAATATTAGATAAGTGAAGCCCCCCCCCCCCCCTCGCGAAGCGAATTAGGGCGTGATTGGGTCGAAAGAAGGGAAAAAAAGGGGGGGGGGGGCGATAGTCCGTGCAACGTGCTAGTGAAGCAAATTGGCGCTAATGAGCCAAGCGCGTACACTTTAACTGAGTATATTTTTAAGTTCTACAATTTCTTTCGTTCAAGTTATTCTTTATAACAAGAGGAAGGGGTTTTAAGGGCCGCGGTGGCTAATCCCACACGAGACAGGAGAAGGCACGGGGCACTTTCTGGAATGAATGCTTGCCTTTTTCTTGAGGGCTCTCTAATGGAGAAGCTTCCCAGGCAAGTGTTTGGGATTGCATTTGTAAATTGTTTCCAGAGCGGCCACGTTGCAGCCAATGGGAATGAGCCAAGCGATGTCTCTAACCAATCAATTTTGAGCTCCCAATATTTTTCCTTTTGGCCCATTGAATCAGAGATTAGCTGGACAGTCCAGTGTCCAGTGTCTAAAGTGGGTGTGCCAGGAGAGGTCAGCAAACCGTCTGTGATTAACGACATGTTTTCGGCGGGTGATGTCACAGCGAGAGGGCCTGGCTGTTCAAGTGTGTTGATGGATGGGGGATGGTCCTAGTGGCACTAACAAACTGGGTCCTATGCACGTGTGGATATCCTGCCCGAAACACTGCATTGTTATCGGAGAATCCGTTTGTCAGATGGACGAGTCAGGGAACCATTAGACTAATGGAAAAACTGGAGCTTGATCCTCGCAGGGGCCACGCTTTTTAACCTTCCTCTAATTGGAGAGGACCACTAATGGCCGAAAGACAGAGGAGATAAAATCCCTGTACCTGCTGGGTAAGAAGCGGTGTTAATTCAGCCGGGCATTGTACCCCGCACACACTCACACACGATGCTCACACACGTCTCGACTCGCACTGGCACAGAAATCGCGGGAGTCTTGCCAGGTTGAACCCCATATAGATAGAATGATGGCCCCGAGTGCATTTACCCTTCTTCTTTTTTCCTGCCCACGCCCCTTTCCCTTTTGCTTTGCTTTGCTTCCTCTTGGCTGCTTCGATTGCGACACTCCTTATCCGGACAGGTGTCATCAACTTGGTGACACCTCGGCTGGTTTTAGACGACACGTGCGGTGTGAAAACGCAGAGTGACGATTTTGGATTTGATGCTACCCCCCCAGTGTCATGAACGGTCACAAAAGCAGGGGACACACCTTATTGAAGCACATAATATTGCATAACACTGAACCTTTAGCTAACTAAAGTTTGGTCTTTGCTATTCATTCTGCATGTGTTTGCACAAAAACTGATTTATGTAGGCTACTTCGCAAAAAAATTCCACCGGTGAGCTCATTTTTCAATAATTATTCTACCGATATGGGGCCAAAATAATAAGCGGTTCATTTCAGTTCATTGAGTGTGACGTTTTTTTCCCCCCTTCTGGCTTTTGCATAATATATCAGCTCGCATGTGCAGCATACCTACACTGTGCGTACTCTCCAAGCGCCTTTGTAAATTGGTGAATGGTCATAATTGACGAACAGTGAAATGATGTCATGAAATAAATTTTCTCTACATACATGGAATCATGTACAATATTTTCCATTGTCCAACTGCTGTGTTTGTTGCTATACGGTATTAATTGGTCAATTTGAAATTACATTACGGTTTTGTTACACTTGCACTATCTGCATCGAGTAGGCCATATGTCAGCACCGGACTTCCGTAATCTCAAGGAGGTTGAAAGTGACTGGAATGTATGGGATGGCCATGGCCCAAAAACAACCTGACCTACTAGTCATGATCAAACAAATAAAATAAATAGGATTCTGGGTTTGAAGGGCCCTACACTTCCTCAAAAGTGGTACTGCCTCGACACTTCACTGAGATATTTATTGCCACCCCCGTCTCAACAAGTCACACATTATTTCATCACCTCAAGTGCTGACTACTTTTAGCTTCTGCTTGTTACACAGTTGGCCAGTAATGTTGCTCTTATGTTGCCTGATGTTTTGAGCTTGTGCTGTACAGTTTCCTCGAGAATACCACTTGCAAGTGCTCAAAAATTGATGCATGGTGTGCTGCTTTATATACAAGACCACACTCCTGCTCTTACGGCACAGTTGCTGTGACGGAAGGTACCTTCCACCTCCCCCTCATTCAGCCTACTCGCCAGATCCGGTGGCCCCTTCAGACTTTTTCTTGTTTCCCAATATGAAAAAACAACTTTGTGGAAGGCCCCATGGATCCAACGCTGAAGTGATCAGTGGTGTGGAGGTGCTGGATGGGGGGATGGGGGGTTCAGAAACAAATTTATCAGGATGGGCTAGAAAAACAGGAGACATGCTGGAAAAAGTGTATCAATGTGAAAGGAGACTACGCTGATAAATTATTAAATATTTCTGTTTGCCTAGGTGTTGTCTTTCATGGAAATTCTCATCACTTTCTGAACACTCCTTGTATCCTTATCCAACTGTGGTTTTTCTTGGAATTTTCAAACACAGTTGTTTAAAACTTGAAGAAAGTGTTGTTGTACATGGGTAATGGCTACAGGGTGAAGACAAAACGAACCGACCATTCATTGAGAATAACTTTCACTAATACAGGCTATGCTACTAACCAATCAGATATTCATTATCACTCCTTATTAAAAGAATCACATGCTCAAAACTAGTTTTATTCCTGAGACAAACCAGATAAGAAAGCTACAAATTATGTGGCTCACAAAATATTCACTTTATTATTTACATATTTGCAAGGGCCACTGACAAAACGAAACTGCAACAACCCTTGCAATTTAGGAACATCAACGTAACACAAAACAATGCTTGAACATATTCCAAGTATTTGGAAAAATAAATATTGAACTTTGGGCAATAAATTAAAAGAACAGAAATAATGATTTAAGATTTGTTTTGAGAGGTTGTGAAATTCAACATCTCATGAATTTCACAACATTCTAGACTACCCCTTTGCGTCCAGCTGTGGACCATCAGACGTATTGTTCACTGCATCTCCAAAATTAGCATTGTAAAAGTCCAGCATCTTCTCTCCGCAAGGAGCGTTCAGGTTGGGAACTCCATTTAGAATTGAGAGAGCCAACTGCATCCACCTGGAGGACGGAAAATCAATCACAATGTAATCAATGTTGGAAGCAAGGTAGCTAATTAAGTGGGAAATGGTTAGGGAATCTGGTCCCAAATGAGGGAAATGTATTATTAATGCAACCATCTCTTAAAAAAGTTGGTTTTTCTAATCTGGTAAAAATTGTAATGATACAAAATCTCATAAGTCTGATAGATCCAGACTTTAATTCTGTAATTATCCAGTCATATTGTTTTGTTTTTCAGTCATTGCTGACCCTTGTGACATCAATTCTATTCCAAGGCGCAAAAAATATTCTATCTGACTAACTGACTATGAGCACTTCAAAAGTGTTAGCTTTTACAATTGTATAGTTTGATATGGGTTACGAGCTACCTTGATTTATACTTACATTTCGGCACTCTCCTTCCTGACCTGGTGAAGCCTTGTAGCTCCTATATTCCAGCATCGGGTCATAATCCACATAGCCTGTAAAAGACAGTGCTCAATATTAAAAGTACTGAAATTATGCCACTCATTCATTTCACTGACTGTGACATTGGCATCACACTGGCTCACTTTGTGGAAATGTATTATTATTTAACACCACTAAATATTTTGCCAATAATGTCAAATAAAAGGCTAGTGATAGCAATTATGACCTCTAATGAGACTATTTGCATGCAGACATTGCTCTGATGTGACCAAGAAGAAGGTGCTAATCAACAATATCTCCTGTAAGAGCAAGTTGTGTGACCTACAGTTGACTCCTTCCATTTCCCAAAAATGTTCGGTCCCAAACAATTTTCCTCTCTATGAACAGAAGTGTATAAAATATCCTCCATAAGGGCCACGCAAGTGTCTCATACTGGAAATGGACAAGTTTCAACTACATCCAGGGTCCATTACAGGCAGATTGCACTGTGCATCCTTTAAAATAATAATAATAATAATAATAATAATAATAATAATAATAATAATAATAATAAATATAAATAAAAACAACTTTTGCATCAATAGAAATGAGCAATCTGTAATACTGAATTTATCACTGATCATACAACTCACCCTACAAAATATTTAAACTAAAATCTCAAAATCTCAAATATTTTAACACCCTGATTTTGTAAGTACAGGGTGTTCCAGAGTTGACGACTCACTCTTTGAAACACAATTACTTTTGAACGGAACAACATATTTATTTAAAGTACGTACCGAAACATCAAGGGAGGGTGCGAAAATCTTCCATGTAGGTGGCAGTACTAAGAAATGCTCAGGTCTTGCAACAAAAATGGCCGAAGCAAGACTGTCGTTAGAGAAACGTGTCCAGTGTGTTCGATTGTTTTCAGTGACAAAAAATGTTACAGAAGTGTGCCGTCAAATGGCAAACCTTTTCGGTGGACCGGCTCCTACCCGAAAAACTGTTGCGAGGATAAACCAACGGTTCGATGAAACTGGAAGTGTCTTGGATCAAAAGAAACCCGGCAAATGGAGAACAGTTGTGAATGCAGAAAACAAACAGCGCATCCGAGATGCACTGGAAAGTTCTCCAGCAAAAGCAAAATCAGTCCGATGCCTGGTGGGGTTATCTGAAGGAAAAGGTTTACCAGTATTACCACCATCGAATCGGCTCCCTGGAGCATCTGCGTGACATAATCACACAAGAGTTCAACGCGATCCCTGTTGACTTCTGTCGGAAGGTGTGCGACAACGTCGCCTTGCGATTGCAGGCCTGCATCGACGTGGAAGGGGGGGTGGTTGACCATACCATGGAGAACAGGTCTTAAGTTAGTATTTCCTTGATGTTTTGGTACGTACATTAAATAAATATGTTATTCCGTTCGAAAGTAATTGCGTTTCAAAGAGTGAGTCGTCAACTCTGGAACACCCTGTACAATATTGTTAGTGAATCAATAAATATTCACATAGTACAATATTACTGTGACACCTTCAAAGGGTAAAACAAAATCCACACTTTAAATTTTTTTTCTGCCATTTATACTTAAACTCAACAGAAAACTACAATTATCCACAGGCACTTAGAAAGTTACTTGTTGAGCCCATTCAGGTAGCATAAACCATTCTTAAATAAATTCTCTATAGTACTTTCCGCTGCACATACTGTTGGCTCCTATTAGCTTACATTGGCAAAACTATTTTCATAACACGAAAAGT
Organism: Catajapyx aquilonaris; assembly: GCA_000934665.2. NCBI lineage: Eukaryota > Metazoa > Arthropoda > Diplura > Dicellurata > Japygidae > Catajapyx > Catajapyx aquilonaris. The sequence goes on from KZ538124.1 coordinate 119,003, forward strand.
TGATTTCTTGCAATTTGATAACTGGAAACTAAAAAGATAGAGTCACCAAAGGCAGGGATTGGTCTCGACAAATTATAAAAATGACAAAAAATAGTATAGTTATAAGTTTGTGCTGTTTGAATGGGCCTTTGTTGTTTTTGCTTGTGTCAGTGTATGGCCATGTAAGTCAGGCAGGTGTGCAAACCATGCTCAAGAAATCTGTGCAAACCCAGGTGCATTAGTTGGACCCATCATTTCAATCAATAAATATTTTGCAGGCTTCAGTATTGCATAAGCAAACACCTCCCATGCAGTTACGTATCAGTATCTACAAAGCTGAACTTCGCATAACAATTATGTCCTGACTCACCTGGCTTGTATTTCAAGGCAGCTGTCATATGCATCAAATATGTGAACAATAAACATGTCTATAATTATTTTTAAAACACTTTACCTGGCACATAGTAGGGGGCTTATCATACTGAATCAAAAGGAACATTTGCAATAACATGTTTTACTGATATGGCTGGTAGGTGTCACACTGTACTGTACATTATCATTAAGATCACCACTTGGTAAGGCTTAATCACTGCACTCAGAAAACTCCTAAATCAATTCATTTGCCAAATATACCTGATATCATAACCAGTAAGCTGCAAATAATATTGATATCCAGTTCCAACAAGTTCACTAGAATTTTGGTGATAATCTCAACTCTAATGAAGTTACAATAGAAGTCTTCATGTGCGTTATTGTGCATCCATGCTTCAGCGCATGCAGACACCATTGGTTTTCCAGTGAACTCGCTAGAACCTTCTAACATACATATCCATTTCGTTACACTACGCCACAACAATGCTTACTTGAACACTATTATTTATTAATAGGCCAATTCAGTACAATCTCCTGGCTTTCGTGGGTGTTTTTCATGTTCATAATGTTATTTCTAGAATCCAAATGAGAGGCAGAAGTGACCAACTGGACAGTTCCTTTAAAAAGCTTCATTATTATTCAATTTTAATAATTATTCTTCAAATATAATAACAATAATAATAATAATAATAATAATAATAATAATAATAATAATAATAATAATAATAATAATAATAATAATAATAATTCATACCCCGTTATCAGCCTTCGGCTCTTTAGGGGGGAAGTTTGTTTTGCCTGGAATGACGGAAACAACTCCGGACTTTTCCTGGAAGGACCGTGGGAAACCACAGAAAACCACGGTCAGAGTTGCCGGCCCCGGGATATGATCCCAGGACCTCCCGATTAGCAGTCGGACACCATATCCCCTCCTCCAAACTGCTTCGGTATTATTCTTCAAATATACAGGGTGTTTATTGTAACTCTGCAAAGACTTTCAGGGGTAATAGAGGAGACCAAGACAAAAAATTTTGACATAGGAACCCGTGTCCGGAAACGCCATCTAGAGGGGGTTCATAGACAAGGAACGGGTGCGCTCAGACGCGTCACGCGGGAGGTGCTAGGTGAGCGGACTGTTTTGTTGATAGATAGATTGCAGTTGTTGCCAGGTTATTGCGTATCGCATCGTTGTTTGCTTACAACAACGCGATACGCCATAACCTGGCAACAACACATCCGCTGTTGGCTATCCACGCATCTCCTAGGAGGCGTACTTTAGTTGCTAGATGGCTCTGCTGTTGCCAGGTTATGGCACATCGCATCGATGTTTAC